>JAJEJO010002375.1:261756-284458 GCA_020662805.1 Glaucomys volans
CTTCCTTCCTTCCTTCCTTCCTTCCTTCCTTCCTTCCACCCTCCTTTATCTTCCCGTAGAGAAGATAAATTATATGCTGACCTCATATCAGGATTTATAAACTTGTAACTCTAAAGATTAAACACACACACACAGTCACCCACAGTAGCTCAAGAGGCTCTTTATTATAGTTTTATTATACAGATGGGAGTACTAGAGTTCAAAATGAATTCCACAAAATTTGTAGCCAATAGTATTTTACAAAGGACAGAAGACTATACTAACATATTTTTAGAAGACTAAGTTAATATTATTGATTTTGTAATATTTTTATGATTATATTCCCAGAGTTTTTGATTGCTGGTGCAGTAATTCTATTTCTGAAAGAAAAATAGGACATAATTGAAAACTTAAAAATAATTCTCCTATATGCCAGGGGGAAAAATAATACACAATCAAAATATTTACTCCAGCATGAATAATATATGAAGTATTTTAAACAATTCTTTGTACTTTAGGATGTGAGAATAAATCTGCTCTAGAGAGATTTTGAAATAGAACCCAAATAAATGTTCAGTTGAACAATGAAATTCAGATTCTTTTTGGAAATTTCACAGGGCTTTGAAGTAAATTGAATTTAGTTTATCATTTCATAATTATAGTGTGACTTGTCTTAATTAAATGCATACTCAACTTGCATTTTAAAAATAAACCATATTGTACAGTCACTCACTGAAGTAAATGCAACTCAGCTGAGTGAATGTATTTGATTCATGTTTTATCACAGAACCAGGAAATCTGTTACTATCCTCATAATAAATCAGGTTTAATTGTTAATCCTAGGGTAAATACTCATATCTTCTCTGGTTTGAACTAGCATTAGATATTTACTTAAATTTGAATTTGACCAGTGCCTGGCTGCTGCCTGACAATGTAATTTAAATGTCTTTGTCCTTTGCTTATTTCATACATTGTATGCATATTTTGTTGGGAAATTATCATCTTAAAATATTTTGAGACCAATACATTAAAACATTTGTGTCTATGATTATTTGGAATTAGGTTCTGTTTTACAGTGAAAGAAATTTGGGGGGAATGACAAATGTATCAGAACATTAAATATCCATATTTTGTGTCTAATTGGCTAAAAAGCTTATGAAAAATTCTCACTGGAGAACATCTAGGGTGAATGTACAAACTGAGCATACAAATGTATGTAGCTAAATGCCTGTGAACCTTCAAAGGAAAACATTGGCTAAATACTAAGTGAAGTGGGAACTGAAAAGCATGGAAAGGATAAATGGATTTTCATTTGTTCATCACAGTGGTGAGGTTTGCTATATGCCTAATAGTGAGACATCATTTGTGGAGATTAATTATAAATTCTCACTAGTACAATACCTTCATTTATCTTGTCGAGATGCTCGAGCACTGTGTTTAGCACTGTGGCATGTGATAGTCCTCTGATAGATCAGTCTAGACTGCCTAAGGAGCAATAGCTGCTCAGCTTTCCCCAGCCTTCCACAAACAGTCATTTTCTCTAAGAATGTTGTTCCTTTGAGTCCCAGAATCCCTCACCAATTCATCAACAGTTGTGCTATTCACTATTAATTTTAAATTTACCTTAATTGAATACTTTTCAGATCATCCTCATTTGCTGCCTCCTTTAGTTCAGAGATGAAAATGTGTAGTAAAGTGAAAAAAACTAAAAATAAAAAAAAACCAAAGAACTGGCTTAGGTTTCAAAGCCAGGCTGTTAACAGAGCCCCCTTCTGGCCTTTTAATTTTTATCATTTGCCTCTCTTTTCATGTGGAGCTTGTGGGGAGCCCCTGCTTCAGTAGCTGGACATTTTCTAAGTATTATGAATACACAGATTTTTTTTTCTTCAGAAAAAGTAGGAGTGTACAATGGCTAAATTGTTTTATTCATGTTGCATTTCAAAATCCTGTTGAATATGAGAGAACATAGAATTAGTCAAATGGCCCCTTTGGCTTTGGACACCCTACATTTCTTGACTCATGGTCTCCTTAATGTCAGTCAATGACATTTATGAGTGCCCTTTTTGTGCTGGGCATTGTGTAGAGTAGCCTTTAGAAAACTTCACAAGTTGTTAACACTGTCTATTAAAGAATGTTGTCCTTGATATGCCAGAAGTCAAGAGGCAGCAGTCTGGAATGAAAATAATAGCTGGAAGGAATGTAAAATTAAATTGGTTAATTGATGTTTGTGGGCCATGAATAGCTTGGCAGTATCCATTTTGGTTAATTTGTGTAAAGCATAAAAAGTAAAGGTCATTTATACTGACCTTGATTTAAAAAGTTATTCCACGCACTAATTTGGGAATCTAGTGTAGATCCATAAATTATGCAGTTTTCCTGATTGATCAATTATATAACAAATCCAATTGGCAAAAATCATTATATGTGTAACTTTTAGCTAAATAAATTATATTGAATGTACTCAAACATGGAAGAAGATAGCATGCTGCCTGGATTATGGCATAGAGTGTTCCAATTTTATTCACACAGGTCAGTGATTCCCAAAGTTGGAAGAATTCATCCTTAGTTTCATGTGATGATGTTGGCACTGAGGAGAATTTGCATTCAATAGGATAACCACAGTTTAGTTTAATCAGTTAAATACATTTGACTGAAGCAGTGAGCATAGAATTGAGGCTATCCTGGCAAAAAGTGGTAAGGGTACAGGCTGTAATCTATGTGGATATTTATTTATTTATTTATTTAATATTTTAAATTCTTTTTAGATATGCATGAGTGTATTTTGACATGCTATACATACATGGAGTATATTCTGATTAGAATCCCATTCTTGTGTTTGTACATGATGTGGAGTAACACTGGTTGTATATTCATATATGAACATAGGAAAATTATGTCTGGTTCCTTCTACTGTCTTTTCTATTCCTCTCCTCTCCTTCCTTTCTTCCCTTCATTCCCCTTTTGTCTACCTGAATTTTTAAATTCAGCAAAGGTCACATAAAACTTACATATTAACAATGAACAGAAAAACAAAACGTGTTAACTAAACATGGTGTTAGGACAGTTGTTCTGCATATAATAGTTTAGATTGAAAAAAAAATCAACATTGCTTTTTTCATTTGTGTGATGTTCTTGAATAACCTTCTTGCAACTCAGAGGAAAACAAATTAAATCCCATGGTTCTGAATGAAACTTTCTAATTTGACACTTTATAGATTTGTGACAAACTATTTTTCTAGTATTTTTAATGTGATAGAACTCACCCTTTAAAAACATGTTAATGAACATACTTAAGGGGAAATAAGAACCCTACTAACTTATGCAGCTTGTTTGCAAAGATGTCTTACTGAGTTCTATAAAACTCTCCAGCAAAATCAGTTTTGGAGTAAGATGATTTCCAGGTGGAACTCCTATAATTGTGGGATGTAGAAAGCTGTGGCAGGAGGTGGTTTCCAAAACATTATGAGTTTATCAGTGGGGGCTAATATTCAGGTAAGAGTAAGAGCACAAGGGTCCTTACCTTGGCAAAGAGCTCCTGGACACCAACAGAGCTTGTCCTATGTCACAATGGTCCTTTCATCTTCCTTGTGAGTCTGCCAGAGAAACAAAACTGAACAAAGCCAGCCCATAGAGGCAGAAAGCATGATGCAATGTACCAAGTAATTCTTATACCCTCCCCGCCCCCACAGTCAAATTGTCTAAATAGATGGTCATCTTGGACTTTCACCTTGCCTTAGGTATACGTTCAAATTTTAACAACTTCTGTGTCCTAAAAGAAAGAAACTCCAGAGCTTGAAGGGACCTGAAGCAATCTTGTAGTTTAACTCCTAAGAGAGAGAGAGAGAGAGAGAGAGAGAGAGAAAATTGAAGCCTAAATTTGATAAAGATTACATAAGTCCACACAGGTAAATTAGTGGTAGAACCAAATCCTGGTATTAGTAACACCTCGCTAAGAGAGCTTTAGAAAACTCCACTTCAAGAGCCGTGATCTCACTCTGTAGTGTGATCTCTTTTATGTTACCTTTGCTGAATTTAAATTACAGAACTGAGACAGTTATTTCTTCTCCAAGGTGTTAGTTTCCTGATAATTCTGTAATCATTACTTCTTACTTAAAAAGTGAAATTTAGAGCAGTAGTGAATGGATTTCAGATTTGCTGTTTTAAGGACTTACTTGAACAGCAACTTTCAGAAGACTACAGCTGAGAAGCCAGGCTTTGTTCTCAGTCCTTAATCGCTTTTCTCTAGTGATGGATTTAACACAGCAATACAGATGCAGTACGGACAGTAAATGCCTGGGAATTTAAGAAAATATTGCAAATATGCCACATCATGGGGCGTTTGAATTTCACTTTCTAAGTCATATATCAAGTTCATGTATCCTGCTCTAAGTGTGGTCAAACATGCAAATATTTGCTTTCTGAGTAATTTGCCCTATAATGACTTTGAAGCATTTTTGAGGAACAGTGGTGACATTGTTCTGCCCTGGCAGAAAACATATCCCTTGTCAGATGTCCACAGAGATCCCAACCCTCTACAGGCTTATTATTAAGACATGGGTGCTGCACAGCATTTGGTAACCTTGGCTTCAACTTGACAAAATGTTTTATATATATATATATATATATGTTATCACTTTGCACAAGCGTTTGTGACAAATCTGTCTGGATCTTAACTGTTAGTTAACCACTGGAAGGTAGAACAAGAATTAACTTTTTTTTTTTTTTTTTTTTTTTTTTTTATTTTGATACTGGGAAACAAACCAGGGCCTCCACGTGCTAGGCAAGTGCTCTACCACTGAGCCACAACCCCTGGTCCTGAAATTGTTCTAACTTCTAAAGTAATGCCCTCTTCCATGGACCCCTCACACTTTTGCTTTTGATTAGGAAGTATTGGTTCATTGGCAAAGTTTGGAGCCATCACAGTTAGGAAGTTGTTCACTAGAAATTCTGTTTTCACAGCTATGGATATCTTCTGAGTTTTTCATTTAAATATGTTCTGTCAGAAAATAGGAAATTTACCAGAGGGGTCTGGGGAAGGAAGGATAGTAGACTGAGATGGACAGTATTACCCTATATATGTAAGATTATATGAATCATGTGAATCTACATTGTCAAAAAAAGGATATATTCCCTGCTATATTATATCAAAATGGGTTCTACTGACATGTATATTTAAAAAGAACCAATAAAAAAAAAATAAAAAAATAGGAAATTTCAGTCTTCACAGGAGTGCCAGGGTTTATATTTGTCCCCCTTTGCCCAATCTTGTTCAGCACTGAGCAGTGGGGTTTGAGGACCACCACATGATGTATTTTGGACAGTCCTTAAGATAGGAGTATGAATATTATATTCAAGTTTCTCTGCTGGATAAAGAAGGAGAAAATTTCCCTGAGATGAATAAAGGAGAGATGGGCAGAACAAGAATAATGGCTAGTTATTTAGAAAAAAAAGAAAAAGGATCTTCTAGCTGGGCATGATGGCATACATCTGTAATCCCAGTGGCTTGGGAGGCTGAGGCAGGAGGATAGTGAGTTCAAAGCCAGCCTCAGTAACTTAGTGAGGGTCTAAGAAACTCAGTAGATCCTGCCTCTAAATTAAACGTAAAATACGACTGGTGACGTGGCTTAGTAGTTAAGCACTCCTGGGTTCAATCCCTGGTACCCTACCCCCAAATAAAAGTTTCTTCTAAGAGTTGCCCTCCTATTACAGTTTTGGTTCATGCTCTGTTTTTGTTTTTATTTTCCTTTCTAAATAAAGCACTTTATTTACTTTTCAAGGAAAACTCATCCTGAACAGTGTTTATATTTTTTTTCAAACACTAAAAGGAGTCTTTGTTTTAAATCAGTAAATGGAATTAAAATTTATCATGCTTAAAGATTTTTAAAATGATTAAATGTTATTGTTAATGCATAAGAGAGAGAAGTTCAGGCCAGCATAGTCCAGTTAAATATTGATGTTATGAATTGGGCATCTAACTGCAGCTGCATTTTGTTCATTTATTTAGCAAACATTTAGTACTAGTGTGTGTAGTTAGGTCAATGAGGAAGTCAGTGAGAGACCAGACATATCAGAAAAAAGAGGAGTTGATAATAGATCCAACTTTACCACTAAGGTACAGCCCCAGTCCTTTTTATTTTTTATTTTGAGACAGGGTCTGGCTAAATTGCTGAGGTTCCCTCTTAATTACCAAGACTGGCTTCAAATTTGTGATTCTCCTGCCTTGGCCTCTAAGTCACTGGGATTATGTGGAAAGTCCCAACCTTCATCAAAAAGACATTAGAATAAATTCAGGAATTAATATAGTTGTGATGCAGACTTTCAGGGGAAAGTGAATTTTAAGATGAACTTTGAAGGATACAACGAACATAGATAGTGGAAGAGGGGAGATACATGCTTGACTGAAGGAAAAACAAAAGCAAAGGCTTGGCAGTAGAATGGGTAATGTATTAATGAGACAGAAAGATGTCAGGGAACAATTTATGCTGTTAAAGCACAGCAGAATTATTCACCTAGCACTTAGGGATATTTTTCTAATCTGCAGTGGTTAAATATCTCTTTTACATGTGTAAATACTGAGTTTCAATCTCAGTTCCAGAATGATCCAGGGAATTTGCTTCTAGTGTCTTAAATTATATAAATCCATATTAAAAGATTCTGTCAAATGTTGCATTGTTATGCTTCAAGGATGGTAAATAAATTCTGTAAGTGTGGGGGAAGTGCAGTTAGAAAAATGTTGGTTTGTACTGTGAATAAAATGGCTTATACGTTCAAGAAACAGCACTCAACTGGGCATGGTGGCGCATGCCTGAAATCCCAGTGGCTTGGGAGGCTGAGGCAAGAGGATCTCAAATTTGAAGCCAGCCTCAGCAACTTACTTAGCGAGGCCCTCAGCAACTCAGTGAGACCCTGTCTCTAAATAAAATATGAAATAGGGCTGGAGATGTGGTTCAGTTGTAGAGCACTTCTGGGTTCAATCCCCAGGGGGAAAAAAAAATAGTAATAATAATAAGAAGAAGAAGCAGCAGTAGCTCTAAGAATCTTGAAGAGAGAAGAGGTAAAACCACATCCCTCTAGAAAAGTTTGTAAACACATCATTAAATGTCAGAGCTTATGTAATTCCTACAGTACACAGATCCAGGATGTGGAACATTTGATGAGAAATTACCATGTTATGATGAAATGCCAGCTTCTTCTATATAAAATGATCTAGGCAATGTTAAAGAATTTGCTTCATCCATTTTAGCCAACAATCTGATCTTATTGCTGGTGTCGAAGCATTGTCTTTATGCATACTTTCATTTAATGCTTTAACATCCAAAATGTTTAGATTATGCTCCTCTTTGATATGAATCTTTTCCCTCCATTATAATAATATTGTTGACTCACTAAGTAATTTTTTTAAATACGATTTAAAAAGATGCCCGGGAGGTAAAAATGGAAATAAAAATAATTCCACTAAATACTGGTGGTGCCTCTCAGAAACTGGAGGGTGGGGATAGCATCTTTTAGTAAGTCACATACTCTAGGCACCTCAACTCTGAAATAGATACTCAAAACCAGACTGGCTAAAAAGCAGCCTGAGACACTATAGAAACCAAGCCAAACATATCATTCTCATTAAAGTTTGTCCAGTTTATGAACTCAAATCTGAGAATGGAATTTCAGGAATGTTATTTAAACTTTATTTTTAAAAACAACAAATTGTTTTTAGTTTTCTAAAAATAATGACAGAGCTGTGGGGGTGTGTTGTTCAGTGGTAGGACGCTTTCTTTGCATCTGAAAGGCCTGCAAAGGTAAGCCAAATTGCAAAGGTGAATTTTAGGTGATCAAACAAATTATGATTAATAGCTTAGTATCTTCCACATCCTATTTTCTTCAAATGATTGCTTTTAATGCATTTTTAGTCAACATAGTAGTTAGCATATAACTTGTGGATGGATGATAGAAAAATCTAAGTCTGGACCCTAATAGTTTTAAACTATTTGAAAGAGAAGACACACACACACACACACACACATACACACACACAAAAAACAAAAACCAAATGAGAAAGGACAGGACTAATATTCAAATAATTGTATGTAAAATTTTAAAGGACTCCCATAGCAGTCTATTTAACAAAGCCTGATTTCTACCATAGTTGGCTTCCTTAGTACAGTGTGTATTTGGTGGGCTCATTTCAGTGTTCCTTTCAAAATTCCATAATATGATTCCAATTGTATGGTGTTGAAAGCCATCTTAATTACTTTTTGTAAAGTTTGGGAAAATGTTTTTAAAATATTACAAGTTTTATAGTGAAAACGTTTACTCTTTTGTGTCACTCGTACATAATAACAAATTGCATATAATTTATAAAGATCAAAATCTCTCACTGGTACAATGGCACATGCTTGTATTTCCAGTGACTCTGGAGGCTGAGGCAGGAGGAACGCAAGTTCAAAACCAGTCTTAGCAACTTAGAGAAACCCTGTCTCAAAATAAGAAAATAAAAAGGATGAGGTTATATAAGTTAGTAGTAAAGAGTCTGGGTTTCAGTTCCCAGTATGGGGCCTAGTGGGTGGGGGAGAAAGAAAGAAAAGGAAACCTCCATACCAGGTACAAATGAGCTATATTGACTGATATGTTTCCAATAAATATTAAATGCTAAAAGGATGGCTAATTGTTTTCTGTAAATGGTAATGAAAAAGAATGCATGCAATGATGTGAATGCCACTTGGTTTAAACAAAAATGATTTTTAACTGTAATGCTAAGTAAGGAAGTTTATTCACAGATTTAGTATTCTGTGAGTGTAGAGCAGCAGAGAGGAAAATCAAAGGATTCAAAGGAATTTATTGAGTAATGCAAAAATTCTCATATGCAGAGACATTTTACACAGCAGGAACTTGAGTCCATGTGTGAGGCAGGCTGCTTGCATAGTAAAAAACAAAACAACACCGCCCCCTCCCCTGCTCTCCTCTCCCTCACCCCCCTCGCTCCATTGACATGCATAGCTGGCCTGGTAGGTGTAAAAATAGACTGGCAGTGCCTGAACTGGAAATGGTCACCGAAGGCAGCCTGCAGTTGCTGGGGTTTTGAGTTCTCTGACACGAGCAAGCCAGCCAGCAGATGGGGAGGACGGGTGAGGGGCGTGTAGGGGAACTGAGCAGAGGAGCCAAGGATCATCTTGATGAATTGTCCACGTTAGTGTACCCCTGGGAGCCCTGGACAGAGTGCAGAGGGCAAGGACGGGCCCACTGACGGCAGAAGCCCCAGAGCTGAGATGGGGAATGCAGCTCTCTGCTCGTCCTGCCATGCGGATAAGAGCGTGAGAGCCCAAGGAAACATGCAGGAATTGGACAGAACTCCAGATTACTATGGCTGTAACAGTGAGGACGTCAAGGAACCTGGGGTACGGGTAAGTTTTAGGCCACAAATGAGGGAGCAGGGAGGACGGTGGCACCCGAATCAACAGCGGAGCTCATTGGTCAAATCTCTCAACTTCCTGGAAGGAAGTTTTGGAATAAAACCAATGTGATCAACCACCTGACTGCCTCTGGTTCAGTGGCATGCTGCTGATCCCTCTTAACACTGCACAGAGCCATGTGTTGGCTTCTTCCTAGCTGTCACTCACTATGAACTGGCATTTGGGAATGAGCAGGGACAGTGTCTCATTAGTTTGGAGCTTTGTCCAAAGCTGAACCTGTATATTATTATATTATAGAGTGACTCTCAGCAATATTGCAGAAACTCACTTATATTCAGGCTGCCAAATTCATTTGCTTATTTATGTATTCATGTGCAGTTTGTTTTTCACTAGATCACACAGCAGTTTTAAGCATGTGCTTAGAATCCCAGTTTCAGCCTGTAAGAACATTTTACTTCTAGTATTTGACTAACTTCAATGAGAAGACCTTTAAATACCATTCTGATTATGATAGTCATAATTTACGAAGAGGCTTAAAAGTTAAGCAAATATTTAAATTATCTTTCAAATTTTTATAATTCACTGGCATGGCATGTTCATAATAATGAGAACAAAGGTTTATTGTGATTTTTTAAAAAAATTTTGGCTAGGCATCTCTGACATATTTTGATTTTTAGATTTGCTGGATAATAAAGTTTATCTCTGATCTGTCTGATCTACCCTCTTGACTTTATTGCAAGTTAATTTATTTCAGACAAAAATCATGACATGATATGTAGAATTTCTGAGTAAAAAAAGCTGAGGGCTTTGCACTTGTCCTGTAATTGCCTGATGTTTCCAGGGCTGAAACTAGAGTCTATGAGGCTTTGTGAGGTGGTTCTCTTCCCTGGATGAATTGCATCACTGAACTTGTCAGACCATGATGACAGTGAAACCCAAACATAGAGTTTGTGAATAAAAGTATATGCAGAGTAATGTGTGCAGATGAACAGAAAGCACTGGAGTGAAGAACTTCCATTCTGGAAATCGTGTCCATCCGTGTCGGTGCGCCCCCCACCCCCCTCCGCCTTCCCCCGGCAAAAACAGATACTGAAAGGTAGGCAGGGAGGCAGTCCCTCCAGGGAAGAGAAGCCACCTACCTGCTTACAAGCATGTTTGTGGCCAGGAGCCCTGTGTTTCTCTTTCCAGATTATAGTTTAAATTACTACATCCACTAGGACACCCACTGAGGATCTCTCATATCAGAAATGGAGCTGAACTGAGAGGGTAAAAGGGGTGAAGTTCTCTACAAGCTTGCCTGATGCAGTATAAAAATATATTCTCTACGAAATAATCACCTTGTTTGAAAGGAAGTTTCTATGTTCACGAAATTTAAAAAATAATTTAGAATTGAGACCGTCCTTCATAATGTTAGTTAAAAATTCCTTCAGTGCATTTATGTTGCACTCATCTACTCCATTTCTTCACCTTTTAAAAATCATTAAGAGAAAAGTGAGAGACACAATCATGACTTGATCTAGGCAAGGAAGAACAAAGACTTGAACCTGGAGCATCATGAGAGAGGAAGAAGCAGTGAAAATGAAGTCAGATATTTGGGGCCAAATAAACTTTGGCCTTATAAGTCATATTAAGATATTATTTTTAGTGATGGGAGGCCGCTGGGTTTATGCACAGAAGTGCTAGTGTGACTTCTGTTTGTTGCTGCTATGTAGATAACAAACTGTGGCAGATCAAGGATGAAAACAGAGACAATTAAGAGATAACCACAATAATCTAGGGAAGAGAATGTGGTCAAATGGACCAAAGTTGTGGTGGTCGAGGTGATGAGAAGAGCTTAAATGCAGAATATATACTTATGGCCAGATCATATGTGAGGTTTAAGAGAAAGAGGGGAGTCAAGTTGACTTTAATATTTTTGTTTGGACATCTAGAAAAAAAAAGGATTCTCCATTACCAAATGAAGAAAATCTGAAGAGTAGCAGTTATGTGGGAGAGAACCAAGACTGTTAGAGATGACTGTTAGTCTTTTAAATCAGGTGGCATATAATGGCCTAGAGTTTATGCTGGGATCCAAAAAGTCATGAACTCAATCTCATGTCTTCTTCATTTTTCTCTAACTTTCTGTATCTCCTCCATCCTCATATCAAGATTACTGATATTTAGTTACCTAATTATATTAGGTTCTTTTGGGAGCCATTAAAAAAGTGTACCCCTTATTTTGTAAGGAAGTCCCTTCCTCAGAAATCAAAGCGAAAAGTCTTTCTTAATCATGCAAAAAAACTTGGTAGTATAACTGGAGTGACTAGAGTGACATTATGTTAATTAGAGCAGTTATGATGTAAGAAGAGTGGAATTTCTATTGGAAGAGAGAAGTACTGCTACAGAAGATGGGTAACAGATCACAGGAATGCTCTCTCAAAATTAACTCACCCGGAAAGATGCACAGTTTGATATGCTCTGCAGTGCTGTGATGATGTTATATTTCTGGAAAGAAAGCAGAACAAACATTTCATTAGTGAATTTAAGAAGCAGAAGAAAGAATGATAACTAAATGTGATAGTTCTCCGGAGGGAAGAAAAGTGTCTCTGCCAGGCCCTGAATAACTGATAGACTTCTAAGAAAATCTGGTTAGGATTTGGTATTTGTGTTTGGACATGCCCCAGGCATCAGAGTTAGGGGCCAGCAAGGAAGTTTGGGGGCAAAGAAGGGAAAGGAGGAAGGGAAGGGGTGGGAGGCTATTTACTGGCAAGGTTATTGTGAACATAAGCATCATGAGAGGAACTAGTAGACTTAAAATTTTCTTTGTTCTAACTGTAGGGGAATGAAATGGTGACCTTCAAAGATATCAAGGTCTTATTGCCTGGAACCTGGGACTGTTACCTTACATGGTAGAGTTTCTGCAGATGTAGTTAAACTAAGGATTATGAAATCACATGAAGAAAAAGAAAGGAGATGCATGAAAATAAATGAGAGATGCTTTAAGAATTAAATATAAAAGTTTTTTTTTCTTTATAATGTAGAAAACAGAAGTCATGATATCTTGATGGGGTGATAGGTTCCTTTTGGAAAGAAGAGCAAAGGGCAACACGATCTTGAGGCACAAGGTCTAGAATGAGAAATTCAAAGATTCAGGGTTCAGGAAACTATTTAAAAACTGTTTAAAAGAAATATTCAACAGCAGCATCAATGCCTTCTTAAAAATCCTTCTATCCCTGTGAATTTAAGTATTGGCCCTTATTGGCCAAATAATGAGTTGATTTTTTAAAATATACAGTTTGATTTCTCTGAACTAATAAACATCCATATAGCCTGTTTGTCATTGAACAAACCCTTCTACCAAAGGTTTTGCAGACGGGAGCATACATAACCGCAGAAAAGATACTGCAGAGACAGAAAATGGCCCGTTTTCTACTTTGTGATATTATGTCCCACAATTTCTCCACTTTGGGCTATGATGGAAAAACAAAGGGTTGATGTTTAACTTAATATTAGGGGTGACTTAGGTAAAATGGTTTTATGCAGATTGTTTCCCAAACTTAAAAAATCTACCCTCTTTTCTTTTAAGCATTCTGTAAGACTGAAATTACTCACTCCTTGAATTGTTTAGACATTGCTTAATTTTCACATTTTCCAGCATTCATGCTTGTCACAATTGATGACAAATAATTGTTGAGGTTCATAATTTTAATTGTTATGTTCTTTTAAAAAAACTTCATTTTTAAATTTTGGTCCTGAGGATTGAACGGGGCAGTCTTCCATTGAGCCACATCGCCAGCCCTTTTTATTTTTTATTTTGAGACAGGGTCTCTCTGAGTTGAGCCTTTCTAAGTTGCTGATGATGGCCTCAAACTTGTGATCCTCCTGCTTCAGCTTCCTGAGGTGCTGGGACTATAGGCAGGTGTCACTAGGCTGGGCTTATAATATTCTTTTCTTGGGGGAAAGAGCAGAGACTTTGACATATCATTTTCCTTTTGCAAATAAACTCAGAACTTGTTTATAGAGTTTATTGAATTCTTGGGCCAAAAGTTTCAATTACATTTTCCAGTTTTATTAATAATCACAAAAACTAACAAAATAGAAACAAACCAAAGGTACTAAAACTACTGAACTTTATATAAATTAGTATTTAACTCTTTTTTGAACATTTTACTTAATTTTGAATATTCTGACTTTATTTGTATAGATGACTGTGGCAGTAAGCAATCAATCAGAAATTGTATTGGAAACAAATGAACAAAAATAATTTTTCCTTGAACAATATTATTGTACATCCACATTTAAAAATTCACATGTAAACTTTAAGAAAGATAAAGTGAATTAGAGTGGAACAATACCAGATACATTATATAGCAAAACAAATTATACAAAAATACTTACTGAAATGAAACTGGATATTATTCTGACAACATGATACATTTTAAGTTTAAAACCAGTTAAAATCTGGAGAAAAAGATGAACAGCAAATATGACAAACATTTTAAAATTCTATGATGAATAATGGTATATAATTTTAATAATGTATGTATACATTAATGTTTAAATTGAGCAGAGTTCATCAAATTATGAAGGGTCAAAGAGTGAATGTTCTAGATTTTGTGGAGCACATAGTCTTTGTTGCCGCTACTCATCTCTGCTATCAGAAAGTAAACACAGCCATAAATTATAGATAGACAAATGGGCCTATATGGGCCATATAGGAACAAATGGGCTATATTTCCATAATTATTTTTTTCTATTACTATTGCTAATTGTTTTAATTACTAATTTGGAAAAGAGTGATTTTAGTTATTTTTTACTAGTTTGTAAAGATATAGAAACCATTGTACATATTAATTTAATAAAGATAAAATATAACAATTTTCAATCTCAGATTGTGTTGAGACTGATGTACATTCTAGGGCATGCTATAAATTGTTCTAATTACTTGGAAAGCAATTTGAAAATATATTTCAAAGTTTGGTGGTAATTTCTAGTTTTTCATTTTGCCAATCCAACAAGGACTCTGGTGGCAGGATTTGCATGGAGAAAAAAATATTAGGCAATCCTCCTGGGCAGATATCCTTAACCCTGACTCCAAATTACTGGGTGAGCCTGAACTCCGATTCACCATTGTGAGTATCCCCAAACCATCCCTCCTTCACCCAGACACTCAAGGACACTAGTGAATTCCTACCCCTAGAGATCTTACTCCAAATACACTGGGAAAATGTGTGCCTTTCTAATAAAAATGTAACTCATGAGAATATCTCAGGGTTTACCTCTGCCATGTGGTTGCCTCTTACATTAATCCTTAAAGCATTCAAAGGTCTGCTCTTGTCACAACTGGCTTAGCAGCTCCAAAAAGAGGAAATGTTCAGGACAGCCGAGGGTCAAGAACAAAATTCAGCCGTTTTTAAGTTTTTATTCAGAATATGTCCTGGTAATGCTTCTAATTTTTTATATTAATCACAGAGGGGAATACAAATACTGCATCATCTCTCAAATACCTTTTCATTTTCATTTATGCAGGTGACTGTTGTATATATTTTAATTTCACTTATGAAAAAAGTGGTACCCTGGATCCAAGGGTAGTTCTGCCTGGGACTTCCTTGCGTCAGTGAGGTCTTGCAGGATCCATGTAGGCAGCATAGAGAGGGACTTTTAACCATGCTCTAGTAAGGTGCAATCTAGAACAGTATCAGAAAAGCATCTTTATTTTATTTTCTTCTCTTGGCAGTGCTGGGGATTGAACCCAGGGCCTTGTGCCTGCAAGGCAAGCTCTCTACCAACTGAGCTATATCCCCAGCCCTGGCTTGCATTTTTATTATGGCACCATTGGTGAACTTGCATGTTTTCTAAGTACACTGTTCATTTTTCTTACATTACAATCATTTTTATTGTAGTATCTTTATCATATCAAATTAATTTGCTTTGTCCCAAAAGGAGAACAATAAATGTGATGCTTAATCACAAGCATTGGTTAAATTATCTATCCTGGCTGATATTCTAATTGCCATTCTTCTCTTTTTATCAGTTTACTCTCATTTTTGTTTCCTTGCCTTATTTATTTTAATACTTTTTCCCCAATGGTAGTAGAGGACTTTCAGTTCGTCACATCAGCCTTTCTTTTATTCTATCAATTTGTTGCCTCAGAACTCGAGTAATGAATCTTGGTGCTATGATGAAAACAATTCAGTAGTATTCTGCTAGGCTGACTCAAAACAGTCAGTCACAAGGGCCGGGGATATAGTTCAGTTGGTAGAGTGCTTGCCTTGCAAGCACAAGGCCCTGGGTTCAATCCCCAGCACCACAAAAAAAAAAAAAAAGAAGTCAGTCACTTACCTCTTTATTGACCCAGGTATAATTTTAGGTGCTGGCCACACAATGACAAGAAGACCACCTTCCTGTAATAAAGAGAGACAAACTGTAAACATGTATGTGGAGGCACACTGCCTGACTGAGAGGGGTGCTGAGCTTGTTTAAGGGAAAGATGGTCTGAAAGATGGTCCCTTGTTCCAGGGAAAGTGTGGCAGAAGCATCCTGAACAAAGAGAAGGGTGGCAGTGAGGTATGAGAGTGAGAACTGGCTCAACCATGGCCGAAGTTTGGGGTATTTCTCTAAATGTCATTTGTCTTGGGAAAGGAATTTACTTTTCCTTTAAAGTATAGTGGGAAGTCTTGTGGATTCTAGTTCAGTAAATGGTAGGCCTTCGTTTAAGCTTTGAAAAGATTCTCTCTTCTCTCTCTCCCTCCCCCCATCCCTTTAGTGGAGGATGGATTGTGACTGCATCAAGAGGGGAAGAGAGATCAATTCAACTGGTCACAGATTATATTAGGATGTTAACAATGGAAATGAGATGTGACCAGACTGAAAATGTATTTTTGTTTCTGTAAAAGGACTGTGTTGGTGTTGTAAAAGAAAAAGAAGAGAATGGGTGTTTTGGCTTAAGCAATAATAAAATATAGTACTGTTTACTGAAATGTGTTTGTGTGTGTGTGTGTGTGTGTGTGTGTGTCAGGTCAAGAGAGTTACATTTTCCTTCGTTTTGTATGCTAAATGATAGAAATAGAATACTTTAAATGGTATAGGGTGCACTATCTTCTGAAGCTGTTATATAAAAGATAAGGAAATTGTCTTCATATAGTTAGCTTTGATGTGAACTCCAGTGAGAACTAAAAGTGTAATGGAAATCATTCTGCTAAAACATTTCAAAGAATATAAAATGGTATAGAGTGTGGTTACATAACTATTGGATGATTTATTTAAAGATAAAGATTGAAAGCAGATACGGCTTCTGGTCTCTAGGAGCTTATAGTCTAATTTTAGAAATGGAACTTACCCACATGTAATCAATTAATTATAAAACATGACAGACTTAAGTGGCAACATGAATGATAAAATAGACCTCTATAGGGCACCCAAGAAAGGAAGGACCAGATGGGCCTTGGTACTCAGGGAATGGCTCTGGAACAGGAATATTCAGCCATTTGTGGCAGAAGAGCTGCAGCACCTGTTTACAGTTTGAAAAGCTTCCATGCAGGCTAATTAACTAGGTAGCTGCTGCTGAGTTCACAGAGCTGTCCCTTCTAGTGAGACTGAGCAGACCTCCATCCCCAGGATTTCCCATCCTGCCTCTATCTCTCAAATAAGCAAACAAGGGCATAATGCCTAGACTTCTGGGACCACCCTGACCCCTGATGGCTACAGCCAGCATCCATTGTTATTTATTGGCATCTGAACAGTTCTAGTTGTTGAATATTTTGAATATCCCACTTGCCAATGGGAAAGGGAGCTTGAAGTAGATGCTGGAAGCAGACTATAGCCTGGGTTCCTATTCGAAAGAAAATATGCTTGTCCATTCAGTAAGGATTTAATGAACCAGGTATTGGGCCTACCAAGATGAATTAAGACATGCAATTCCTGAAGGAAGTGTAATATAAAGATGGACAAAGCAGGAGTTCCAATATCATGTCACACAGTTGCAAGAAAGGACAGGGTATTATGGAGCACCTGTGTCTCAAAAGAGTTGCAGAAGAGTCACTTCTTGATGCAGTATGGGTAGATCACACACTCATCTTGGAGTCAGGAGTGACATGTATGATTGAGAAGCATCGTTTAAATGCACATGGCGGTAATACCTACTTTCTAGAGGCATATGTGAAATCCATGACATTTGGGTAAAAAGCATGGGAGCAGATTATCAAGAATTTCATAAGCCAAGATTTAAAACTTGGACTATATTCTAGTGAAATACCACGAATTAACAGCTATTTTAGGAGAGTACTTAGGTTGTGGTTTGTGTAACACAACTCCATTCTCTTTGACATGCTTAACAAGGTATCTACCATCTACTTACGTGCTTAGTAAAATTTGTGGAAAAGATAAATTGTTATTCATTTTCTATACCATATTTTATATAAAATGCAGTTGTCACATTTTATGGAAATTTATTGATTGTTTTGTGATAAGAGAAGTAATTATAATTTAAATAAAACCTAATATATTTTTACTACCTTTTTCTTACAATGAGGAACATCCAAACCAAAATTTTTATTTATTTGAACTGTGTAATGATTTTAAATAATATTTATTCTGCTGCATCTCATAGGATACATTCCACTGTACCCATAATGGCATTTCCAAGGCCACATGTGTGACAATGAAACTGATAAGCCACTGTGGAACCAGTTCCCTTCTCAACTTTATTTTGCTTCCTTCCCACACAGACATCTGCCGTGACTCTTACTCACTCTCAGTTGCTGTTGGGATTTAATGTCGCTCTAGTTAAATTTATTACACCACAAAAAATATACTTGTTTTCCAATTCCTTCATTTTTACTTCAGGGTTTCTCTTTGAAATTTTAGCCAAATTATGTCGCATTTGATTGTCAAAATTTCAGAGGTTCAACTTTCAAAGCACACATTCACATCAAATTTGTGAGAGCTTACGAGGCCATAGGAAAATGTTTTTTGTACCTTTCTTTAAGATTTACTAATAAGAAGTAAAAATAATACAATGATTATTTGAAGGGTAATCGTTTCACTGGTGTTTTGAAGTTAGTCAATTGTATCTAAATGCTATGTGAAAGTTAAGTGTTTAATAATAGAAATTGTACATTGAAAGTGTTTTCGATGAATTATTAATGTTGCTGACATATCATTTATTTCAAATTGGTCTTTTTCTCCACTCTTTCCCTACCTCAGTCATCACTGAGTTACAAAGGAGGCTTTGAAGTAAAGCTTAGATTCTACATGATTCTGTAGCAATTTCTATATTCTAACAGTTCTTTCATTAAATAAACATGATGTACTTAAATTTAGGTCTCTAAAACTGGAGTGTTGTCTATTGAAGAATTCTTACTTTATCGAGGAGAAGAAGTACAAGATTTCTCACAAGGTGATAGAACCAGAGCTGAAGCTTCTTTGAATTTGCTATTTTAGCATGTTTCTATATTGCTGACCTGGAGGAAATTTTAAAAACACCTACTAAAACATCTGGCAAGGCAGCAGAACATAGAATTGGTGAAACACTTGCCATTTTGAAAACCATTGGCAGTTACATGTACACCCCCCAAAAAATTACAAAAGGAAAGCCATACTTTTTAGGAATAAAAGGCATTCAACAATTTTCTGTTAATAAGGTGTTATGTTTCAAAAATTTGTTCATATGTCTATAATTCATGATTTTTTTTAAAGTGGTTTGTGACTTTCAGCTTATTTGTTGTAACAGCATACATTTTGTGAACTAGATGATTGGTGGTGATATAGGGATAGAGTATATTTGGGGTTATTGATAAATGCATGGGAAAAAAATTCCAGTCAATCCTGTATGTCTACAGTACTTCCCCAAGTGTTCTGTGAACCACCCTATCAGAGGAATCATTTGTTTTTTTTTGTTTCTTTGTTTTTTATTTTTAAGAATGATGTAAATTGCAAAGCCTCACTCCAGGCCTCCCAAATCTCAAGAATATTTATTTAACAAGATGAAACATGATCTCTAAGCAACCCTTAAGTGCTCTGAAGTGTGATGGCCACTACTTTATGTCCTAAGAAGTTGACTTTACTGAACAGATGAGGTTGAATGCATAACAATAGCATATAAGGTCACAAGAGTGAAAAAAAAAAAAAAAGTCCTTCACATTTTATTAAGTCCTTTCTGTCCAGATTAGTTCAACTAGTTGCAAACACTATTTGGCTGCAGTTAAAGAAGCAAAGACTACACAGGACATGCGAGAACAGAGGATGTTCTGCCAGGAAACAGGCCCTCCTGCAGTTCCTAGGCAGCACCTTAAAACTAAGAGAGTGTCTATCCTGTATTGCAGAGGAGTTTTAAACTGCAGCACTTAGAATAATGTTTTTTTCAAGTTCCACTTTTGAAAACTAATAACTGCTGTATCCCTATGTAGAGTCCTTTGATTCATTGTTTAGCCATGTCAACTTCCATCAGAAATCTTGTCACTGAGGGACTATAAGAGGTTGTTAGGGAAGTGTGTTCCCAAATTTTAAAAAGCAGAATTTCATTCCACTGTTGAGCAGCCAGCTTGAGCAGCAAGATTGTTCAGAATGATCTGTTACTCACTTGGAATTGAAGTCCAGTACAGTATCTTGGCTGAATTCCATACTTCTGCCTAAAAAGTCATGTAGCACATGAGAGATGATTAGCAAAATTCTTTCTGGCCTCATTAAAAGTTCTTAGAACATCAACCATTAATAGAAAAACTTTAGACAAAATAAATTTAGCAGAGAGTTATTTGCACAAAGAACAATTCATGAATCAAGCAGCACTCAGAACCAGAGCTCCACTCAGCAACATGGGCAGGCAGCAATGAATAGTCAGAAAAAGGAAATGACCTACAGAAACAGCTTGACTGGTGTCAGCTCTACATTTATCTTATTTGAGCACAGTGTGATGAGGCATTTGCCTTATCTGGACATGATCTGATCAATTGGAAGCCTGTGATTGGGTAAAGTTGCAATTCATTTGCATATGAAGTTAGGTTGCTGTCAAAGCATATAGTACTGAGACAGCTTCCAGCCAAATTTTATTTAATTTGACACAACTAATATAAAATACCAAATATGCAATACTCCATATATTTTAAAAATATATATAACAATTTCACTATTTTAATTATTATCTGTGAAGTATTAAATTTCTTTCAAAAAAGTAAATAATAAATTGTATAAGTCTACATGTTTTCTCCCTTTGTTTTTTTCTGTTATGTAATATATAATTACAGATTGAAGAACCAATCTTTTCTTTAGTTATGATTAATTATCTAAAGAACTAAGTAGCAATCCAGATAGACATGCCAACAGCCATTTCTGTATTAAATGTGATCCATGCTATTACAACAATATGCCACAACCTAGTCTTAGACATTGTCAGCTTAGTTATTGATGGTGGGCTGCCTGCTGATCCATCCTGGATTTAATCACTTGTTCTGACTTTGAGACCAGATCTATCCTACTCAGTGTCACCAGTGACTTGGAGGTAGAAAATAAGAAAGGAAAAAAAAACTGTGTACATGAATAAAATATAAGAAACTACACGTGGATTTCTGTATTAATTATTAAAAATAATAGTTATCATTGATTAGCCTCTGTTTTCTACCAATTTCTATAATTGTGCTCTGTATAGCATTTTCAGAATATAATTTTTGTTTATTCCTTACAATAGCTTTGTGAATTGTGTACTAAAGTATTTTTTTATTGAATGACTATTATCCCAGTACACTATTCTCACGGATTTGCATATATACAAGTAAACTAAAACTTGAATTCACGAATTTTTTTCAGTGTCACACAGGTCATGCTAAGTCATAGACCCAGGATTAGAAAGTTAGATCTAATAGTATAGTAACACAGCCACATCAATGTTTACTACAGCCCAATTTACAGTAGCTAGACTGTGGAACCAACCTAGATGCCCTTCAACAGATGAATGGATAAAGAAGATGTGGTATATGTACACAATGGAATACTACTCAGCCATAAAGAAGAACAATATTATGGCATTTAAAGATAAATGGATGGAATTGGAGATTATCATGCTAAGTGAAATAAGCCAATCCCAAAAAAAGAAAGGCCAAATGTTTTCCCTGATAAACGGATGATGATAGAGAATCTGGCTGGGGAAGGTGGGGGGTGAGAGGAATGGAGGACCTCTAGATTATTTAGAGGGAAATGAGAAGGGGTGGGGGTGAGTGTATGAAAAATGTGGAATGAGACAGACATCATTATCCTATGTACATGTGTGATTAACAAGAATGATATGAATGTATATCATGCACAACCATAGAAATGAAAATTTGTACTCCATATGTGTACAATGAATCAAAATGAAGTCTGTAAAAATAAAATGAATAAATAAAAAAAGAAAGTTAGATCTAAGCCTATTGTTATGCTGGTTCTTTAGGAAAAGAGAAATGTAAAGTGTCATTAGAGAAAATTAACAGCAATCTGTAAGATTTTTGACACTTAGAAATAATTACCCACTTGGAAAATATCAAGTAAGATTGGCACTCATGCCCCAAGACAAACAAATAATTCAGAAAATTGTAATAGTTAAATGGAGAGGGAAAGAAGAAATTTTTAAAAAAAAATCTAGAAGAAAATAAAGAGAAGTGTTTCATTGATTTCAGTGTTGGAAAGAATAAAAGTAATTGAATCAAAAATCTAAAAATACAAAAAAATTCTAAAAGTACTAGCTTACACTTTTTACTTCATTTAACCAACTTGGAAAAATTGGCAAAAAACACAACGATGTTATCTGATATATGTGCAGAATTTAAAAATACATAGTGGACAATAACTCTATGCCTAAGTCTTTAAGAATGACAAAGGAAAATAAAAACCACAATGATAAACATGAAATGAGCAAAGCAAATTTGAATTTATAACAGTGTTGGGATGGGCTCTTCTGCATCCAGTGGAAGGACAGTTGGGAAAGTTTTACAGATGTACCAAAAACCTCCATCCTTTGACATGATTATTTTACCTTTAGGATTTAAACGATGGACACCATTAAGAGAGGGACAAAGAAGTACAAAAATTTTTATACTAACATTTTTAAAAATAATGAAAATGGAAGGAACTATTTCTGTACAAATGATTGGGGACATCTAAAAGCAATGATAGTCCTTTCATAAACCATTGTGAGATTTAGAGTATCTTTCAAAAGTTTTCAATGGTAAAGGCAATATTTATTTTGTGATGTTAGTTTTTAAAAGTAAAAGAATATTTTTTTAATAGGCAAAAATGGAAAGAGTACAAATGTCCTTCTATGAGTGAATTTTTGCCTATTAAAAAAGGAAACTACTATTTTAAATTTAGGGTAC
>JAJEJO010002376.1:0-36014 GCA_020662805.1 Glaucomys volans
CTCATTGTGCAATGTCTTCTGCCATGTTGCCTTGCAGCATAAAGGTCCTCTCCAGAAGCTGGAACCATGCCCTTGAACTTCCCAGCCTGCAAAACTGTTAATGAAATAAACCACTTTTCTTTAAAAATTTCCTGGTCTCAGGTTTGTTTGTTTGTTTTGGTTATAGCAAAAGAGATGGACTAAGACAAAACCTTTTCAGTTATTTGTTTTCTTGATTGCCCTCTTTTCCCCATGGGAAAATTTTTTTGTGATACTGGGGATTGACCCAGGGGTGCTCTACCATTGGGCTATACCCCCAGTTTCCTCTCCCCCACTTTTTTTGGGACAGGGTCTTGTTAAGTTGCTGAGGCTGGCCTCAAATTTATGATCCTCCTGCCTTAGCTTCCCCAATTGCTGGGATTACAGACATGAGCTATCAAACCTGGCTCCCCTGTGAAATTTCCATACTAGAGAGATAGATAGATAGATAGATAGATAGACAGACAGACTGACAGATAGATACCTCTGTTATGCACTTGGTTCTCTGGAGAGCCATAGTCAGTGTAATACCTAAGATTGTCATGCCTCTCAGGAATTAATTCTGCCTCCTTGGGAGTGCAGAATCCAACCCCGTGATATGATTGGCAGTTGGCAGCTATAGATTTGCCCAATGCAATTGATGGAGCTGGATCCACTTTGTTGACCACATTTAGTTGATACAGGAATGGACAGCTGATCTGAAACCACCCAATCAGAGCCCTCCCCTGGGATTTTTAATCTTTACTTCAAAGAGAAAACCTGTTCTCTGATGGAGAGCTAGAGAGATTCCCTGTGTGATGAGCCAATAGAGAATCTGAGCTTCTACACAGAGAGGATCAGAGAACAAAGGAGAGAAGGATCTGGTGGTCTTTGGGAGACTGATTTCAGCTGGACCTAGTCAGCCCTACCTTTGTCTTTATTGAGAGAGATTTCCAGTAAATCTTCCCTGACGTAAGAGAAGCTTCTTCTTTTGTTCATCACCTAGGAATTCTGACCAACATGAGAGCAATCAGGAATTGAGCAGTTGTAGAATTCAGAGTAAAAGGTGATCAGGAAAATGTAAGACACCCCTTCCCCGTGTCTGGGAACCAGTCCTATTGGTGAGAGCCCAGGCTTTCTGAAAATTCAGTGGAGGAGAGGTGGTTGGGTCATGGTAGGTGGCCATGAGGAAAGGGTGACTTTGAAGGACTGGGGGACTTAGGAACATTGTTGATGACTCTGAGCAGGAAAGGGGCAAGGAGGGTCAGCATTCTTAGAAGACTTGCTTGGGTAGCAACGTGGCCTTGGGTTGGAGGTGAAGTCTGGAGTTAAGAAGGCAGAGTGGGCTGGTAGGGCAACCCAGGTATGCCCAGAGGTAAGAGCCCTGCCTGATCATCCAGAATCCCTGCCCTGCTCAGCCCTGCAGGGAGTCATTGAACTCCCCTGGGACCCAGACTGCTCCAGCCCAGTGCCATGGCAGGTGGGGTGTCTCAGTCATGTGAAGGGAGCCTCTCTTACCTCTCCCCAAGCTGTGGCCAGGTGATGTCCCCAGGTGCATGAGGCTGTCTCCTTGTTTTGGCTGTGGTCACACCAATTTAACCTCAGACTGCAGAGTCTGCTTTTGCCATCCAAATTTGGAACGTAAGTCCATAGCATTGTTCAAAGAACAGGCATTGATCTTGCTCATTTTTGATTTTTATTGTTTTCTCGATGAGCTCCGTGGAATATTACTGTGTTCTCTTTCCCTCCCTCCCTCTCTCTCTGCTCTCTTCCAACTCCTGGTTCAGGGAGGCCAGGTCAATGCATTACCATCTCTCAAGAACAACAAGTCATTGTGTTTGATTACTAGAGATTAAGTCAGCTCTGGGAGAGTTTTACCTGCTCACAGAGGAACCCTGAACTGTTGCCGGAGAACAGCTGCAGGGCTCGTATTTTCTGGAAGAGTCAGGCTCCAGGGCCGACTGGTGCTCAAGCCTGGCTCCAGTAGTTGTGTCTGTGGTTTCACAGCTGTCCCTCTGTCCTATGGGCAGGCTCCTCCCAGTAGCAGGTGCCAGCACTGGGCCTGGCACAAGTCTCTGGAGGGGTTTGAGGGTGGAGCAGGATGGGTGGCTGCTGGTCCCCAGGAGGA
The DNA here is from genome assembly GCA_020662805.1 of Glaucomys volans. Taxonomy (NCBI): domain Eukaryota; kingdom Metazoa; phylum Chordata; class Mammalia; order Rodentia; family Sciuridae; genus Glaucomys; species Glaucomys volans. The sequence continues at coordinate 2,126 of JAJEJO010002376.1, forward strand.
GGCGGCTTGTGAGGGTCTCTGGGGTCTGCTCTGTGGGGCCTGCCTGCTCCAGTGGTCACTATGGCCCCTGTGATGCATGTTCTTGCTCTTTCTACCCTTTCCCCCTCTGACCCCCTACCTGTGAAATGCAATAAGATCCCCTCCTCAGAGGCCCACGGAGAGGGGCAAGCAAGAGCCTGTGGCTGGCCAATGATCACAGCACCATGAGGGAGGATTGTCATTGTTACAGTCACGCGTCACTTGATGATGGGGACGAATTCCATGAGACACATCATTAGGTGATTTTGATTGTGTGAACATCACAGAATGTACTTACACAAACCAAGATGCTACAATGGCACTAGGTGATGTAATGTTATGGGCCTGCCATTGTGTGGGTTGCGGAGACACATCCATGAGTGGTATGTGAGTGGATTTTATTTCTTTCAGTTCAAAGTCAATAAGCACTGAAGACTGATGATGTGCAAGACCCCACACCAGGCATGACATGGGTGCCTAGACTGGAGTATGCTCTTAGCAAACGTTTGCTGAGGGACTGAACGAATGGGAGGTGGGGGTTGCTCAGGAATGGGGGATTTGAGGAGCCATTGCCTGGTGGACAGGTTCGAGCTGCTTCCACCGTATCTGCCTTTCTTGACTCCTGCAAGAGCACTGGCTGAAAGGCAGAAGACAGTCTCTATGTTGAATTTGATACTATTTTCTTTATTGAGCAACAATAATTTCAGGGTGCAGGGAGGGAAGACACTGTGGCTGTCCCTGCTTGGTGGGGAGACAGACAAATAAACAGGCAAAGGCTGGGGTTGTATGGGGTTGCCAGTACCCCCATCCAGACAGAGAGGTTGGAGAAGGCAGGGGAAGAGTTGAGGAGAGCTCAGTAGGGTGCAGGTGGAGTGGGGCGGGGAGAAGTGGAAGGCATTCCAGGTGGAAGGAGGGACTCAATAGAGGAGAGCAACAAACAGCAGGCTCATCACCCCCTGGCGGATCACAGCCCACCTGGCAGTGCCTCTTTCACTTGGCTCTGAGCCTGAATTGGGAGGGATGACTCCAGTCCTCCCACACCACTTACCAGCTGTGAGTCCTTGGAAAATGGCTTCACCTGGGACCTCAAGTTCTCATCTGCGAAATGGGGCTAAGGATCATCTCCCCCAGGTCATGGATAAGGTTGGAGAAGTTTGGACTGGCAGGCCTCTGGCCTCCATCCCCAGGGCTCCCCTGGTCTCTGCTTGGCCATGCTCTGTCCTGGGGCAGATGGCCCCTGAGGCAGACACTCTGATCCTCAAGCTGGGGGAGAGTGGTCACTCTGCTTTGCTCCCTTGGTCCAAGCCAGTCTTTCAGTGACAAGGGATGAAATTCCCTGTCTTCCATTTGTTTTCTTCTTTTGTTCTCAGTACTGGGGATTGAACCCAGGGCCTTGATTTGCTTGACAAGAGCTCTACCACTGAGCTACATCCTCAGTTCTTTTTTACAATTTTATTTTGAGACAGAGTCTTTCTATGTTGCTTGGGCTGGCCTTGAACGTGTGATTTTCCTGCCTTTGCCTCCTGCATTGCTGGTATAATGGTATGCGCCACCATGCCGGGATCACTGCTGCCCATTCTGAGCTCTTCTGCATGGTCCTCAGCTGTTCTTGGAACAAGGCCAGGCTCTGAAAGCTACAAAGGAGGGGATACAGAGGCTGTGATGGCCACAGTTGGCACCTCCGGCTTCACCCCTCCTACCTTCCCATGACATAGAGAGGTAATGAGCAGTGCTGAAGGCAGAGTTCAGTCAGGAACAAAGGCCTGAGGTCGGTACCACACCCTCCCTCCATGCAGTGTCCCCTGCAAAAACGAAAGGCATGGTCCTGCTGTGTGGGGCTGCTTTCTCCTTGGCTTCCCCCATCTGTATCTCTTAGCATGTGCTGACAGCCGTCCTTTGGGATTTAGCTCAAGTTGCTGTGAGCACGCTATCCTGCCTCCCAGGGGGAGGGTTCAGTGACCTTTCTGGGCGTTTGCATGTTCCAGGAAACACATGTTCTCATGGTCACCTCTGCTCCGAGTTCCAGCTGTTGCTGCTGCTGCTTCTCCTCCTCCTCCTTCCCTTCCCCCCTCTCCCTCTCATCCCTCTTCCTTCTCCTCTTCTTCTTCCTTCTCCTCCTCCTCCCCCTTTTTCCTTTTCTTTTTTTGTACCAGAGATTAAACTCAGGAGTACTTAACCACTGAACCACATCCCCAGCCCTTTTTAAATTTTATTTAGAGACAGGGTCTCACTAAGTTGCTGAGGTTGGCTTTGAACTCAGATCTTCCTGCCTCAGCCTCCTGAGTCACTGGGATTACAGGCATGAGCCACCGTACCTGGCCGAGTTCCAGCTTCTTGATCCCATGCATGTCTCTTGTGTGTGGATTGCACAGACCCACAGATGGAGACCTCCAGCCCCAACCACAGCAGGGTGTAACCAACCACTCCTGCCGTGTGGAAGCTCTGCAAGAGGCTGTCCTCCACCCTGCTGATTCTCCCTGGCTGCACTTGGCCTCTGCAGGCTCAGGCTTCACTTACCCTTGCCTGGGAGGACTGAGACTGGGGGGTGGAGGGACTTCCTGCACTGCCCACTGTGTGACCACTGTGGCCACAGCAGTCCAATTTCCATTAGAGAGTGCTGTAGAGCTTATTTAATGGGATTGGTCTTGTATTTGTATGGCTAAATGTGCCCACAGGCCGCCAGAGAAGTGGGTGTAAAACTGTTCAAATAATAGCCACTGCGGCTGCTCCTTTCCTCTGTCCTCTGACCTACTGTGATGCCCCCTCAGAGCAGCCTGCCATGCTCTCTTTGCCAGACTGTTAGTCAAGAGTCCAGAGAAATGGAACTAGTGGGATATGTATCTAAGATAGAGAGATCAATTTACTTATTTTAAGAAATTGTCACATGCCATCGGAGGGGCTGACAAATTCAAAATCTACAGGGCAGCCTGGAAATTTGGGTAAAAGTTGATGTTGCAGTCTCAAGTCTGACCTCTGTGGTCAGGCCAGGCAGGCTGGACATGCAGGCAGGGCTTCCATGTGGCAGCGTTGAGGCCGTATTCCTTCTTCTTTGGGAAAACCTGTCTTTGCTCCTGAAGCTTTCAACTGATTGGATGAGGCCCACCTACATTATGGAGAGTCACCTGTTTTACTCAGTCTCCTGATTTAAATGCTAATTGTGTCTAAAAATTACCTTCACAGTGCCAGCTCCATAGGTGTTTGACCCAATAACAGGGCACCATAACCTTGCTAAGTAGACACCTAATATTAACCATGACAAAGCCACATGTCTGTTTATCTCACAGGCCTGTGTGTCTCCTCTCCTGGTATGGGCTCAGGTTGACTTTGCCTGGGAGTTTCCTAGGTCAAATGCACACATGCTGTGCTACTAGCTGGGATGGGGACAGGGTGACCAACCCCTTCTACTGAATGTAGCTGAAGCTCATACATCTAGTTACATTTGTTATGACAGAATAGAACCACCTTGCTAGGCCTTATTAACTCTAGATCGTGGGAGTATCAATGATTTCTTCCTTTTTTCTTTGTGTTTTCAGTATCTTCCCAAAAGTTTACAAGGATGTACATTACTTTTTAATGGAAAAATTTTATTTAAAGATGTAGAAATTGGGCCGGGCGCAGTGGTGCATGCCTGTAATCCCAGTGGCTAGGGAGGTTGAGGCAGGAGGATTGTGAGTTCAAAGATAGCTTCAGCAATTTAGCAGATCCTAAACAACTTAGTGAGACCCTGTCTCCAAATAAAAAATACAAAAAAAGGGGCTGGGGATGTGGCTCAGTGGTTAAATGCTCTGGGTTTAGTCCCCAATACCAAGGTGGAGGCGGTGGGGGGAAAGATGTAGAAATTGGGATTCAGTGGGGGAGGTTGGCTATGGATTGTCTTGAGAGAAAGGAATGGCTTGCCTGGGTCCCCAGGTTGGGAAGCCAGGTTGGACTGTAAGTAGTGCTACCAGGAGGAGGCCCACAGCCTCCTGAGCCCAGGCCTGGGTCTTTCCCCACCCCACCATGCCTTTTGTGGTCTCCAGTCTTTCACTAGAGGCTCGGAAGCCAGGGGCTACAGGAAGAGTGGAACTTCTAGGCTAATTCTGAGCCTGGAGACTGGGGTACCAGTGAGTGGTACGAGAAGGGATCTGGGAGATCCACTTCAGGGTCAGATCAGGTGCAGAAATCAAACCCAACCAGGCTTCTGCAGAGTCCTGGCAGATGTCAGAAAAGGCTGACCTTCCTAGGGCCGGTGGAGGCTGAACCTTGGAGACTGCTCTGTAGAATGCTCTGGCCAGCACTTACCTAGGGTGTGAGCCCACCTGTGCTCAGGGAAGACTAGAAGAAGCAATGCAGACTGATGTCAGGGAACTGCCCTGGCTGGTCTGCGCTCTCAAGGCTGTGGGAGTGTTGAGAAGTGATGGGGGCGTGGCAGTCATGAGGACTGGAACCGTTAGGGAAGGATCCCAGGGAAACTGAAGCATGGATGCAATTGGGGGCACAAAAGAAGGGAAGGAAAGTAATTCTTGCTGCTTCGTGCCCTGGGAAGGCCACCACATCACTGTTCTTAGGAGGAAGTCTATTTAGTGAGAAAGTTCATTTCCATACCAAACCCTTCACTTCTGCATTTCCAGATTTCAGGCTTTGTGAGTTATCTGAAATTGTACTAACAACAGCTAATGCAAATGCATTCTTGGTCCTTGCTGGGCATGATTCTAATCCCTTTAAGTCTATACAATCTGCCTTCCGTCTCCATGGGTTCTGCATCCATGGATTCAACCAACCTCGGCTGAAATATATTTGAAAACAAAAATTGCGTCTATACGGAACACGCACAGACCTTGTTTTTTTCCCCCTGCCATTATTCCCTACACAATACAGCAGAACAACTGTTCACAGAGCATTTACATTGCATTAGGTATTATAAATAATCTAGAGATGATTTAAAGAATGCAGCAGGACTGTGTAAATTATATGCAAATATTGCGCGTTCTATAAGGCACTGGAGCATTCGTGGATTTCGGTATCCACAGTGATCCTGGAACCAATCTCTCCTTGGTACCAAGGGATGATAGTACCATATGGACTTATTTAATCCTCACAAAACCTTACTGTTGAGTGTGTTTTAGGAATGAGGAAACTGAGGCTCAGAGAGATCAGGTACTGAACTCAAGGTCACAGAGCTCGCACGAGATGGGTCTGGAAGTTGAAGCCCAGGAGTCTGTGCTCTGAAACATCAAGCTGTGGTGCTTTTCTGTGGGAAGGGTCACCCAACATCTCTCGTCCTTAGAAATACCACTCTTGCTTCCCCAGAACTTGTTGTGAAAGGAGAACATCAGCTCTCCCCCCCGCCCAGATCTCTTGCTGAATTTCAGAGCTAACCTGGGCATCAGCCACCTGCCCCTTTGGCTGCTCTTGCACCGGGAGGCTCTTTGTGAAGGGGGAATTGGAATTTCACTGAAAAGCTTTTTCTTTTCATTTTTCCGCCCAAGTTCACGTCAGATGGGGTAATGTGCCGATGTTGTAATGAGGTTTGAGGAAAGCACATCTCACAACAGTGTGAGACCCAATCATCATGCATATGGACAGAAAACAATTGAGCTTTTTCTTTCCTTAGAAAGGATAGTGCTCTCAAACTGAGCGCTGTGGCCATTGATGCAGCCATAATAGAAGGTATTTGTGGGGAGAACTGCATCTCCCTGAGCAATTGGCTAATGTTCTCTTTGTCAGGTATAAAGAATATTGACAAAGAAGAATCAAATTGTCCTGCATTTCGCCTGGCTTCTCAGGAAGAAGGGGAAATTGTTTTTGAACATAGCATAAATACCATCATGTGTCCCCAAATATTGATTCTGTGCAGTGTCTTATATGCACATAGTAGGGGCTCAGTCGAAGCTGATGGATGCAGATTGCCTGGTGAGAATTCTGTCTGCTGCCTTCCAGCTGCATGACCTTGGATGAGTGACTTCGTTTCTCGGGGTCACAATTCCCTTTTTAAAGTAGAGCTGGAATAGCATCTATGGCAGTATAATGGGGCCGTGTCCTCACCAACCCATCACAAGGTGAAAATATTGTAAGTTGAAAATACATTAATTCACCTCACCTCACAGCTGGGAAACACAGTGCTCCTATGGCTCTGGTCACTGACCAGCTTCTCAAGAAAGCATTGCTGGCCAGATACCATGGTGTGTACCTTTAATTCCAGTGACTCAGGAGGCTGACGCAGGAGGATTGTCAAGTTCAAGTCCAGCCTGGATAATTCAGTGAAACTGTCTCAAAATAAAAGATAAAAAGTGCTGGTATGGGGCTGGGGCTGGGGCTCAGTTGCAGAGTGCTTGCCTCGCACACATGAGGCACTGGGTTCAATCCTCAGCACCACACTTAAAAAAATAGATCTTTTTTTAAGTGCTTGTGTGTAGCTCAGGGGTAAAGTGCCCTGGGTTCAATCTCCCTGCCACCCTGCAAGGAAAGCATTGCTGACCTGGGAAAAGATCCAAATTCAAAAATTGAAGTATGGTTTCTAGTGAAGTTGTGTTGCTTTCACATCATTGTAAAGTCACAGAATTGCAAGTGGAACCATCCTAAGTTGGAGATGGTGACTCCCTTGAGGGCTGGTTTTGAGGGTTTCATGCATGTATCCAGACCCAGCGGTTAGCTCAGGGCCTGGCCCAGGGCATGCTGTCGAAGCCCGGTTGCTGCTGTGGTAGGTGTTAAGTGGGAAAGTGAGTGGAAAATGTATCTGGGATGGAAGGTCCCCTAGACTCCCTGATCCTGATGGTTTAGACCAGAAAATGATATCCATGGTTTTTTTTTTTTTTTAACAGATATTTTCATGGTGATAATGGCAAATACACAACTTTGCAAATATACTTTGCAAGTGACTTTAGAGAATATCTGGTTTAATTCCCTTCAATTTAGATGTGGAAACAGAGGCCCGGGGAAGGGAAAGCGCTTGCTGAGGTTCCCAAAGTGAGTCCCTATTCATGCTGGGATGTAAGTTCCTCTAGGCGGGGACTGGAGACTTCCCCACTTCTCCAGATTCATTTGTCTGTGTGACTGTGACATAATCACAGGTTTGAAGGTCAAAGACTCAATAGACTGCCTTTGGGAAAAAACAATTACTACTCAAGTTGGCAAACGTGGTACTAAGGCACCCGGATTCACTGCTCTGGAGGGACAGCAGCCTTCAGTTTAATAATCAGGCTTCTGAGCTATGTGGCTAGTTAACCAGGACATGGGGATTGGGGTTCTCATTATGATTTCTGTCTCTGCCACGGATGCCTGAGCCGCAGGCAATGTGCATTTCCAGATCATTAGAATCATGGTGATGACATTGCGGGAACAAGAGAGCCTTTCTGCCCAGTTCTCAGGGATGGAAAGTGACACCCAGAAAAATATTTGCCTCTTAGTTAGCTAGTGCTAGGCTGAAAAACCAGACCCAAATTGCTGACTTCCCAACCAGGAATCTACAAGAGACACTATTCTAACAGGCCTCCCGTGGGTGATTTTCTTTCCTAGTAGCAAAGTTTTAAAAAGTATTTCAGAAAATCCCTCGACTCTGGCCTTTATAAAAATAGACCCCATAGACACAGCAAAGAGGATCTGATGCCTAGCCAGCTTTGAGGACTCTGATACAGAGAGGGAGCCAGATGACTTCCTGGGGGAAGGGAGGGTTAGGCTGTTGAGGACCTTTGTTTGATGTGTGCCTGGACCTGAGAATGAGCTAGAGGGTCTAGCCTGGAGCTACTCAAAAAGGGTGTCCAGAGATGGTGCCAGTTTGTGAATTTTTGCTTACCTGTCTGCAATAAGTACAGAAATTGAGACTGTTTAGAGATTTTTATGGCAAGTGACAGAATAGTTTCATGCTTGCTGAATCTAATAAGAAAAATGGAGACGTATATTGTGTAGATCTTCATGGCTGATTTCATTTTTTCTAGAAATTTATTTTTATGAATTTCTCAGAAGTGCTAACCTACTGTTGATTGACAATAACAAGGAAAAAATACTGGTCCTTCACCTTAGATGAAGTATGAGAAGCTCTGCTGCCTAAGTTTCTTCTCTAGAGACTTGGATGCAATTTATGGTCAAGGATGCAGCCTGGGCAACTCTGAATCTCCCAGGAGGTTCTAATGAGCAGCCAGGACTGAGAACCACTGTTGTTCCAGTTCAGCAGCACCAGCCTCTCCTTGGAATTTCTTAACTTGCACTCTCAGGCCCACTGAATCAGAAATTCTGGGGTTGAGGCATAGCAATCTGCAATTTTAAAAGTCCTCAAGGTCATTCTGATGCATGCACAAATCTGAGAACTATTGCCTGAGAGTAAGTGCATGAAGGTCAGGATCTGCTACCTTTCTCAGCGTTGCTCAAGGCCTGGCCCAGTAGGCATTCATGTGCACACACTATCCAGAGAACATCCAGAACTGAAGCCTAGATACATGCTCTCATTGCCCAGTTTTCCCTGACTCCTCCCCATGTGGGCACGCCACTCACTTTAACCTAAATCTCTTCTTTGTGTTCCTAGAGAGGACAGCCTCTCTCTACCTTCTTTCTTTTTTGGTGGGGGGGGGGGGTACCAGGGATTGAACTCAGGGGCACTTGGCCCGTGCCTCTTCGGCTCTGCCCAAGAGTTTTGTATTATTTTTAGAGACAGGGCCTCACTGAGTTGCTTAGCACCTGGCTTTTGCTGAGGCTGACTTTGAACTTGGAATCCTCCTGCCTCAGCCTCCTGAGCTGCTGGGATTACAGGTGAGTGCCACTGTGCCCAGCCTACCTTCTTTCTCTTTGAGAAATCCAGCATTGTCTTTTATCTGTTTGTTTTACCCATTTATCAGTCATCCATTTGTTTATTCAATCATTTGTTGAACCAAAAATTTCTGGGTTCTCCCTGCATGTAGGTGTGGCATGGACCCAGGATACAGAGTTGAAGGGGAGATGTAGATGGGCAGGGAATAGGCCTATGGGGGGTGCATGGCACCCTTTTTGTTCTGCTTCTGGCCCTACCTCCTGGTGGGACTCCAGTAAGTCATGTCTGTACGCTTATCTACTTAATGAGTGAAGTTTGGTCTAGATGAGTTCTTAGGGCCCTTCCAGAGGCAGTGACCTATGCTTCCAAAAGAGCGCTAGTGGCTGAGGCAGAGGGCTGGGTCCATGGGCACATGGTTCCACCTAGAGCCAGGGTCCCTCCTCCCAGCTGCCTTCCTGACCATTCTAGCTCCCAATGACCGGCTCACTCCTGCTGTTTCCCCAGCCTGGACTCTTCTGAGCTGTCCCCACCAACTTGGAAACCTCCAATACTTATTTTAAAAATCATTTTTAGGTTATTGTATAAAAATACACAAACACATTGACATTATTAAAGAAAAAACTCAAATTAAGAAAGACACACTTCTTTCTTGGTTCTCCTAATATTAACTACCTTCCTGAGAACACCTTTGGTCAGTTTCCTGAGTTTCCACACCTTAAATTTGGATTTACATTTGCATATTTTGTTTCCATTTTTGTGAAGCTGTTAACATTAATATCATACTGTTCAAATGCACTTTTTGCTTAACAGCATCTTGGAAACCTTTCAGTGCCAGCACTGTTGAGCGATGTTATTTTCATATGTCATCTGTGCTTATGTTCTGACATAATGTGACATAAAGTGCCATCTATGCTATTGGCTGCCTTGCACGCCACGGCAGGGACACACTGCCCTTAGTGATGGAGCTGTGGAACGTTGGAGAGTCTCAACATTATGGAAAATGCTACATGGAGTGTTTTTATATTTATTTATTTATTTATTTGGAACTGGGGATTGAACCCAGGGGTGCTTAACCACTGAGCCACATCTCCAGGCCTATTTTGTATTTTATTTAGAGACTGGGTCTCACTGAGTTGCTTAGGGCCTCGCTAAGTTGCTGAGGCTGACTTTGAACTTGCCATCCTCCTGCCTCAGCCTCCTGAGTCACTGGGATTACAGGCGTGCGCCACCATGCCCGGCTCAGGGAGTGTTTTTGCATATGGCTGTTTGTGTAATGTACAAATATTTCTCTAGGGTGTAAATTCAGAAGCAGAATTGCTGAATTGGAGAACATACACATTTTGCATTTTCAGAGATGCTACTAAACTGCCCTCCAAATTGCCTGCTCCCTGGTAACTGAGGTCCCCAGTATGTCTTGCCTTTGCCTATAGCAGTTATTATCAATCTTCACTTTGCCAGTGTGGTAGGCAGGAAGGTGAATCTGATTCTGGCTGTAACTTGCATTTTCCTGCTTACTGGGGCTCCAGCGTGTTCTCATATGGCTATTGGCCATTCACAGAGGAAATGTGCATTGAATGAATTAGGTGCTTGGTAAAGGTACTGATACCTTGGTAAGGTAAAGATCAGTGACTCTGGGCAGATCATTCTGTGAGTTTCCAGCACTGATCCAGTCCAGGAGAGATGTGCTAGGGTACTGGACCTGGCTAGGGTACAGGTGAGGAAGGCATTTCTTTTTTTCTTTTCTTTTCCTTTCTTTTATTTATTTTAATTAGTTATATATGACAGTAGAATGCATTTTGACATATCATACACAAATGGAGTATAACTTCTCATTCTTCTGGTTGTACATGATGTAGAATCACACTGGTTGTGTAATCATACATGTCCATAGGGCAATAATGTCTGATTCATTCTACTTTCCTTCCAACCCCATACCCTCTTCCCTCCCTTAACTCCCCTCTGTCTCATCCAAAGTACCTCTATTCTTCCCTAGCCTCCTCCCCTTATTATGAATTAGCATCTGCATATAAGAGAAAATATTCAGCCTTTGGTTTTTTGGGATTGGCTTATTTCACTTAGCATATATTCTTCAGCTCCATCCATTTACCTGCAAATGCCATGATTTCATTCTTCTTTAAGGCTGAGTAATATTCGATCATGTATATATACCACAGTTTTTTTAGGTGTTGAAGGGCACCTAGGTTGGTTCCATAGTTTAGTTATTGTGAATTGAGCTGCTATAAACATTGATGTGGCGGTGTCACTGTAGCATGCTGATTTTAGTCCTTTGGATATAAACTGAGTGGGATAACTGGGTCAAATGGTGGTGAGGAAGGCATTTCTGATGCACAGAATGATAGAGTCACAAAGTCAATCAAAGTCAAATGGGACCCCTCCCTCACTTTATGGGGACTGGCCCTAGCTGAATGTACCTCACTCTCAGAAGCATCTCTGTCTTAACTCAGGAAACCAACAGATGTGGGTAAGTAGGATTAAAGCTCTTTGGCCACAATTTATTTCTGTTATCAATTGCTGCATAATGGACTCCCCCAAAACATGGTGTGAAAACAATACTCATGTGCTCTTGTTTATTTTGGGGAGGGCTCCCAGGAGGCAACTCCATGAGTTGTCTTTTGAGGCTGGAACATTCCAGAGGCTTGTTCATTCACATGTCTGGAGTGTGGATGGGTATAGTTGGACCAGCTGGATTGTGTGTGGGCATCTCTCTATGTGGCCTCTCCAAGTGGCCTAGTTCAGCCTTCTCAGGCATGAAAGTTTCAGGGAAGTGACACTTTTGACATGGCAGCTGTCTACCCACAGGATGCAAAAGTGGAAGCTGCGGTGATCTTTTAATGCCTGGATCTGGAAGCCCCTCAATGTCAGTGATGCCTCATTCCATTGACTGACTCAACCACAGGGCCAGTGGAGGGGAAACAGACTCCACCCCTTGTGTGCAGGTGGGAGTGGGGAAAGCAGGGGCCTTGTTATGGTATGGATATGAGGTGTTGATCAACCCCAGCATGCTATATTTCAACCACTCAACTCAACTCCTGAAGCTGAGGCAGGAGGATTGCAAGTTTGAATCCAGCCTGGGCAACTTAGAAAGGCTCTGTCTCAAAACAAAAGTCTGGGGATTTAGCTCAGTGCAAAAGACCCATGGGTTCAACCCACAGTACTGCCAAAAAAAAAAAAAAAAAAAAAAGAGCTTAAGGCCTGGAAACAGAACCCACCGTGCAGCTGAAATCTAAAGCAAATTAAGAAAAAAGAGTGTCTCTGGGAACCTCAGGCCAGGAAATGCCATTGTAGAAAAGTCTGTATCAGGAAATGCCATCAATATGCATTGATGCCCCTTCCTGGGGGCATCCTGGTGTCCCTTAGTCTTCTTCCTCCTCTCCCTGCATGCAGGTGGGAGCCCTTGGCAGAGTGAAACTGTTCACTCAGCTGAGAAGTAAAAGAGAAAGAAGAGACCAGGCTCGCCCAGTTCCCTCGGAGGACACACCTCCAATAACTCACCTCCTACTAGGCCTCACTTCTTGAAGTTTCTATTACCTCCTGGAAGCACTCTCTGCTTTCCCAGTATCTCTATGAGGTTATGAACAAAAACCTTCAAGTATTCAAAGCTTTTTCTAGTCCCAATTCCAGACCTGAGATTGGTCCAGCCTGGGCCACTTGTTTTCCCAGGCTAGGAAAGGGAGGGTCAGAGACATGGAGGGTGCTGCACACAGCAGAGCTAAGCAGTAGAGCTGGGTTCTGAAACCTCCATCCCACCCCAGAGTCCCCTTCCAGGCTGCCCCGAGCTCTCACATTCTCTGTCCTTCTCCTCCCCCAACCCCTGTCCAGCCCAGACCTTGGGAGCTTCCTCCAGCACAGCGGCCTCCTCTAGCCTCTCCTAGGGTGGGCAGGCCCACTGAAAGGGTCATTCACCTAGAGTGAAGGCCCAGTCTCTCCAGCTGACTTTCTGCCTTCAGCTGAGCTCTAGCTCCAATGTGGGCCAAGGACCTGAAGATTTTGAGACCCCTGTCCATCTAACTGGTGGCCCTGATGAGGCAGCTAGTTATAGGTCTCTGGAATCTAGTTCCTTCCTGGGGTGGACTCACCAGAGCCGCCACTGACCTGCACGCCTCCTGCGGGGTAGGCAGAACCCAGCTTGGAGCTCCACAGTCACGTTCGCAGTGTCCTCAGCCCTTTCCCTGAGAAAGGAGCTGCTCTGTTTCAGGACATCCCTGTGCCCAGGCCCTTCCTCTTCTCTGCAGAGCCTTGGCTGATGTCCCCTTCCCTTAGCTCCATCTGGGATGTCCCTCCTGCCCTCCAAGGTTCAGGGCAAAGCCCACTGCCTTCACCATGTCTTCCTAGGTTGTCACGAGAACAGTTTCCATCTCCATTTGGATACTTGCCTCCTTTGACTTGGATCACAGGTATTTTGTGCACCCTGGAACAGCCTCATGGTACCTCATTTGTTCATTGAACCGGCATTTTTTTTTTCTTTTTGGTTCCAGGGATTGAACCCAGGGGCACTCAACCACTGAGCCATACTCCTGCCCTGCCACCTTTGTATTTTATTTAGAGACAGGGTCTTGCTGAGTTGCTTAGTGCTTCACTAAGTTGCTGAAGCTGGCTTTGAGCGAGTGATCCTCCTGCCTCAGCCTCCTGAGCTGCTGGGATTATAGGCATGTGCCACCATGCCCAGCTGGCCATGAATTTGTTGAGTGCCTGCTCTGTAGGCATGTGGGTATGGAGCTGCTCACCAGGTAAAGAAGGAAACAAACTTTCCATTAGAGGTTCCAAAAGGAGTGCAGCCTGACCACACCTTGAGTTTTAGTCAGTGGCTCCATTTGGAACCTCCAACCCCTAGAGTGATAAGGTAAGACATGTGGGGTTTTAAGCCACTAAGTTTGTTCTAATTTGTTATAGCAGCATTGAGAAACTAATACAGTCATGCCACTTACTTGGTCCCTCTCTCACTTTACACTCTCACTTGTCTCCTCCATAACAGGTTGCAGGGATCTTGTCCAGTTAGGGGACCATCCTGACTGACTGCTCCACTATCCTTTCTTATCCTCCATTCCTCTTGTCCCTGCAGTTGGTAAGAAGCCAGTCAGGTCCAATGTCTCTGGGTGCAGAGTTCTCTAGAAGCAGAGCTCACCTTGCATGTTAGAAGAGGGGAGCCAGGTGCCACCAGAATAGCAGGTCAGGCTGAAGTCCACCTCCCCAACCTTGGCCTCAGACTAGCCTGTCTCACAGAGCCTCATTCTTGGGGACTGTCTCTCCAGAATCAGAGGCCAGCAGGGCTGCTCTTTTCCTGCTTCAGAACCCTCCCTTGAGACTGGGCTGAGTGACTCTCTGATGGATGTGAGAGAAGGTGCTGTCTTGTGAACTGGGGAAAACCTTTGGACTTAACTCAAAGGGTCAGAAATCCATCAAAAGACCAGGAAAGGTCCTGGGTCATTTCCCTTTCCCTCCCTGCCCCCTCCCTACCCCAGAGGCTGAGTACCTGCCTCCTGTCCCCCACATCTCCCTGGGCCTCCCCTTGTAGTGTTGCAAACATCTGCATCTTTACAGAGGACTGTCAGTCAAGCCTGCCAAGGCCTTCAACCTAGGACCGCAGGTGATGAGCTATAACTACCTCAGTCCCTAACCCTCAGGGGGAATAACTGGGAGGGTCTGTCCTATGTTGGTCCCCAAAGTCCACAACATGATGAAGCTCTGTTTATCTCAAGGGCCAACAAGTCCTATCAGCTTTCTGCCCTATACCCAGAGGGTGTTTGCCTGGACTTCCCCCAAAACATGAACTTGAATCCTTGTCTAGCACCTGCTTCCAGGGAAATCCAAGCCAAGACCTCCCCTCTCCCTCTGCCTCCTCTTTGGGATCCTTTCCTGCCACCTCTGCTGCTGTGGAGCCTAGCAAGTCTCCTCCTGCCTCTGCAGATGGCTGGGCCTCTGCTCTGCCTGCCTCAGCACCCCCAGCCCTGGAGGCAGCCCAGTACAGAGCTGAGAGGTGGCAGCCCACCTCATTGGCTGAAGGCCCTGTCTCATGGAGGATGGGCAATGTTGGCATCAGGGACCAACTGACTCTGCTTGGGACCTGCTCAGCATTGGGGCCCAGACTGGCCAGTCACTTGCCTCTGAGGTGTTGAAGGAGTTCATGAGTCTAGTTCAGGTTCCCAGGAATGAGGTGGAGGATAGTGATGGGGCAGGTGGAAAGGAAAAGTCTGGCCTCAAGCCTGGGATCACACAGGGCAAGGAGGACTGAGATGCTAAGAAGGTCAAGGACTGTGTGGCTTCACCTTCCTGGAAGCCAAGAACTGTGGTCTGGTGCTTTTCCTCTTAGGGTGAAATTTAACTCCTCTGGACCCTGTGTGCCCATTTGGCCCATCTTCCCATCCTGCCCCACTCCCCCTCAATTATCAGTGGACCCTCCCCAGATTCTTTCTGGATTTCCCACCTCTGGATTCTGGAGAGAGGAGTTCTAAGCTGAAGGGACAGTACATGCAAAAATCCAGAGATAAGGATGAGCATCCTGAAGGAGGAGGTCACCCGCTGCCCTGGAAGGGTTGGACTTATGAAGGTCATGGGGAGTTAGGAAGCTATACCTGTTCTAGCCACCTGGGTCAGGTCCATCCTTAAGGGACTGTGGTGAACTCTCTGCAGACTGGGGACCACTGGCAGGAAGAGCCTCTAGAGTGTACTGCGCTCTGGGAATGCCGGACACCTCCAGGCCCCAGAGCAAGCTGGAGACTGCTGGCCTGGGCCTGGGGGACATAGGAATAAAGAAGGGTGCTGCCTCTTCTGGGCCAGGCAGGGAATTGTCTCTTTTGGGCCTCGGCTGAGCCCCACACTGCCCAAGGGCAAGGGCCTGTCTGTGTCACCTACTCCAAAACCAGAGCTGGGCTGAAACCCAGCGCCTCAGCATTGAACCTTACCCTAGGATAGGGGTCTGTGAGAGGTCAATGGCAGGCCCTGTTCCAAGGTTGCTCAGAACATGAAATTCAGTGTTATAGATCATATCCTCGCTCCATGGCTTGCTAGCTGTGTGGCCTCAGGCAAGGTACTTAACATTTCTGTGCCATTTTCTTCTCTATAAATGGGAGTATCAGCAGATTTATTCATAGCATGTGAAGGGTAAATGGAGTATGGACATGGAGTCCTAAGGAAAGGGCTGAACACACAATAAGCACCCAGCAAAGCTTAGTCTGTTCATTTTCCATTAACGGAGCTTCAGTGATTCGGGAGCTTTTCCTCTGAAATGCTTTCCTGGAGCAGTTTATTGACTTGGAGCCCCCGCCCTAGCACAGAGCAAAAGTCAACCAGAAAAGTCTGTGTGCTTCCCACAAAAACTCCTCCCCCCAAAGCCCAGTGTCCAGGAGAAAGGGGAGGAGCTGAGGTCCACACCTTGAGCCACAGTTAACTGGGCACCCTACCTCGTGAGATATGGAATTATCTATGACTCCCAACTGCTGGGCAAGGCAGACCAGGACAAATCAGGGAGGGCTGCCACTCTTGGCAGAAGGCACGGCACTCTCGATGTCATGGTGGTGGGACCTGGCAGGACCCAATGACTGTGGTTACTGCTCTCTCAGGCTGACACCAGAGTGAGGGTGGGGAACAAACCTTTCCAAGTAACTAGGAACTTTCTGCATGTCCCTTCTTGGTCACTGAAAACCAGTAGCACTCCTGGGGCATTGATCATGAAAACATCTCCCTCTGGAAGAGACAGTTCCCTTGGAAGTTGAGGACCCTGATAGGAACCTAACTGGAATGCTGGGTGGTGGCTGGAAGGTGGGAAGGAACAGTGGGGGTAGGGTTGAGGGTGAGTGGGCCTAGCGAGGGGCTGCCTGCTGCCACCTGCCTCCACTCTGGAAGAAAGGCCATGGCCTCATCTGCCACCCTTAGTGGCCTTCTCTATTTCCTCTGAGAGCTGCCTCCATCTCTCCATTTCCTCTTTCCTCTGCTGTTGCACAAAAGGGTTCTTATTCCCATGTCAGAGGGTGACTGAGGGCAAATAGCAAAGGAAAGAGCACAGAGGTACCCCCAGGAGACCCACGAGGCCAGCAGGAAGTGGTTGCCACATTTTCTTTATCCAGTCATCTGTTGAAGGGCATCTAGGTTTGATAGTGGAGTGAAACAGACATTATTACCTCATGTCCATACATGATGGCATGACTGGTGGGATCCTGCAATATGTATAATCAGAAAAATGAGATTACACTCCATTTATGTATGATCTATCAAAACATGTAAATGCATTTTACTGTCATGTACAACAAATTAGAACAAATAAAAAATTAATAAAAAAAAAGAAATGGTTGCCTATGAGTATCTGGGGCTCCTTTCTGCCTTTTGATTTTTGTTCCATGTCCACAAGTGACCTATTAAAATTTAATATAATTTAAAAAATAATTTCAACTGGGTATGGTGGATTACACTTGTAATCCCAGTTGCTTGGGAGGCTGAGGCAGGAAGATCACAGGTTTGAGGACAGCCTGGGCAACTTAGCATAAGCCTGTCTCAAAATAAAATAAAAAAGGAAAAGAGCAGTGGGTACTGCTCAGTGTTAGATCCCCCTGAATTCAATCCCCAGTACTAAAAAAAAGAAAAAAAAAAGAAAGAAAATGAAAAAAATTCAAATGTCCTCTGTGAGTCTCACACGCACACACGTATGTGTATTGTACCTTGAATGCATCAATATTTCCTAAGAATAGGGGTATTCTTTTACATCACCATAGTACAATGATTAAAATCAGGAAATATAACTGTGATACTGACCCAACCGCTGGCTAATCTCTATGTCCCATATTCAATTCTTGCCAGTTGTCAATAATGCATTTTTTAGCTGCTGCTTCTCTGTCAAGGGTTGTGTTTGCATTTCATGGTCATGACCCTTTGTTCTCTTTTAATCTGGGGCAGTGCTGTGGCTTTCCCTAGTCTTAAATGACCTTGATACTTCTGCACTGCAGATCCCAGGTGGGTTATTTTGGAGAATGTCCCTCCTTTTGGAATTGTCTGAATTTCCTCATGATTAGATTCAGACAATAAGTAGTTTTAAAAGGAAGGATGAAGCCATGGTGAAGCCTGGGAGTTTTAGAAATTGAGGAGGCTTTGTGTGAGAGGTTTTGTAGGCCCCAGGCCAAGTATCAAGTCTGCCTGTCACTACCGATTTGCTCATGCATTCATTCCAGAAGGGGGAGGGGAAGAGGAGGGAGGGTGATGGGGGTGGATGGGATCACAGTATGATATTTGCATGTATGAATATTCCACAATGAAACCCATCATTCTGCATGATTAAAATGCACTAAAAAGAAGTATTTATTGGACGTCTATTATGAATCACACACTGTTCTGGATTCCTGGAATACATCACTGAGCAACAATGAAATCCTTGCCCTTGTCGAGTGTGGTGGGCTGATTAGCAATGTCCCCTCCCCTGGAACCTCAGCATGTGCCTTGTTTGGAAACAGGGTCTTTGTGTATGCAAGAAAGGCACAGATCTTCCTGGATGACCAGGATGGGCCCAGAATCCAATGATGAATGTCCTAATAAGAGACAGAAGAGGAGACACAGACACAGAGGGAAGGCCACTTGGAGATGGGGCAGATGTTGGACTCATACTGCCACAAGCAAGTGAAGCAATTAGGATGTGCCATCTCCAGATGTGCTGGATTGGCACATTGATGATTTCAGGTAGAATCACAGGAAGTTGGATACCTTTAGAAAGGGTCACTTGCCCTGTCTTTCCTTATATGTGGCAGGCCAGAAGGTTCTTTCCAGAGGGATGTCCTGCACACACCAAGGCTGGAAAATAGCCTTATCACCAGAGGCTGGTACCTGGGGCTGCAGTGAACCAGGATAAATTAATTCAGAAGGGACTGTCATCTTCCACTAGCTCCTGCACCCCCTTCTCTCTGTATCTACTGGTGACATCCCTAAAATTCACTCCTAGAGTAGATATCTATCTGCCCTCATTCCTTCTCAAAATTATTATTCCTTGTCTAAAAACATCACACTTTGATCTTCAGACTTCACTCTCTTGTGAAGATCCTCACATACATACAAAATTAATAAAACCTCTATGCTTTTTCTCTTGTTACTAAGCACACATGCTAATTGGGTTCCTGGATTGGGCCAGAAAGCCCACGTAAGACCTAAGGGAGGTATGATGTGGGGGCAGGGCCTTCACCAGCTCCTGTCTGAACATTCTTGATTGCACCAAGCTGGCTCCTATAAAGTCAAGGCGATGGCCTCTAACTCAGAGACGGATTCGTAGATCGTGGAGGCATAGCAGGTGCTTCATAATTGACAACTGTTATTACTGTGGCCCGGCCTCCCCTGCCAACGAGAACTCAAGGGCCAAGTTTCTCTTCTCTTTTCCTTCCTCCCTCCCTTTCTATTTCCTTCCTTCCTTCTTCCTTCCTTTCTTTTTAGGTACTGGGGATTGAACCCAGGGGTGCTCAACCACTGAGCTATATCCTCAGTCCTTTTTGTTTTTATTTTGAGACAGGGTCTCACTAAGTTGCCCAGTCTGGGCTCCAACTTGAGATCCTCCTGCCTCAGCCTCCTGAGTAGCAGGGATTATAGACGTGTACCACCCTGTCCCATACAGCAAAGTTCTTCTAATGATCCTTTCCTGGAGAGGTAACTGGGAGCAGCTCCATCTGATGAGGTTCCAATTGCCTGGAGGTGGGCAGGGTCCACAGGGTTCTAGAGGTTTTATGTTCTATAAGTACATGATGAGGGGATAAATCTGTCCCTGTAACCTCTGAGGTCAGAAGGCCTAAACCAATGAACTGCCTTCTATGCAGGCCCACCCAGCTTGAGTCCATTGTCTCCTGAAGGGCTGATCAGTTGGGTGCCTATCATTGCTTGGTTGCTGGATTGGGAGGCTCCAGCCTCTAGGGGTAGAGTGTGCTGGCCTTCTCGCTGTTCCTAAAACCTGCCAGGTGCTCCCTCATCTCAGGGCTGTTGCACTGGCTGCAAGGTGACTGAAAGAGAGAGAGAGAGAGAGCAAGGGAGATATCAATAGAGATCTAATTCTTTGGCATTTTTGGATTCTTCCAGAACCCTATGGGGCACCATTGTTGTCAGCAAGGTGTGGTTACAGGTCTTAGAGCAAGATATTCTGTCACCACTGTCTGGAAGGGAGGTCTTCTAGTCCCCAAGAGACCCCTGGATTCTTTTACATATGAGGTGTTCTGGGGTGGGAAGCAACTGGGCCAGAGACAGCTGTCTATGGGCCTGGAGTGGAGGTCACTGGGCCCTATTCTGAAGTGGGGACTGTACCTACAGCCTCCCACAGGCTCTTCTGGAGCCAGGAATCCTGTTGGTGCAAACTAAAAGGGTCCCTTGTTCCCATGAAAAATGGTTCCAAGAAGTGATAAATGTGGGACTTCAGACAATTTCCCAGCTACCCAGAAGTGAGGCTTGACCTTGAGTCTGTGGATATTTCTAGACTGCATAATGCAGTTCCACCTGGAATTTGCATAGTCAATTTTATTTCTTTTTGAAACCCTGTCACGTCAACCCATTCAGTGCCAGCACCTTTTCTGCCGTGTAGATCAGTCAAAGGTTTCTTTTTCTGATTTCTGGATGGTAAACTGAGGCCTCATGAGGTGCAGGGTTGGATGGGGACCCCTCAGCAAGTCAGAGAAGCCTGGGAACCACTGAATAGTCTCCAAAGACATCCCCCGACCCCCAATGAACCGTGTCTCTTAGTGATGGATGGGCTCTGATGTTTGGATAATTCCTTGACTCATCTGGGTGGACCAGGGCTGGAATGAAAGTGTGAGCTTAGTGCAGAGAGCCTGGGCCACCTGGAGACGCCACACAGGGCTGCACCTTTGAGCTGCTCATTAGCATAACCCCTCGATGGCCCAGAGCCCTCTGCTGCAAGGAACCTGGCAGCTTCCACAGTCTGATAGCGTGAGTCATGCAAATTGCTAGATTTGGTTTTAATTTATTTGCAGATGAATATCCTTCCCCACAGGCAGGAGGAGGGGGGAGCACACAGTCTCTTTTTAATTATTTGGGGCATTATTTCCAAAGCCCTGTGAGCAGAGGCCGGGACTGAGGGCGATTATGATTCTCTAGTGAATCCCTTCCTGACTGTTCTTTCCTCAATAACCTGCCCAATAAATTGCCCAGGGCCCTGACTGAGCCCAACAGCCTCCTCCTGCTCATGTATGTGGCCTCTCTCCCCTTTTCTCTCACAGCCCTCTGACTCTAGCCTCAGCCAGCAGAGCTGTGGTCAACCCCTCAGAACAAAGTCTGAGGTGGGGCAGAGGACAGGGTGTGGCCACCAGGTCCTGTCGAGTAGCAGCTTCCTGCTTGCCCATTTCAGCTAGCGTGGAAGGTTAAGTCAGCTCATGTCATTCCTCTGCTCAAGCACTTCAATGGCTCCCACCTCACTCAGAGTAAGAACTGTGGGCCTTATGATGGCTTACAGGGCCATCTATCAACATGGGTGTGCATGTACACACACACCACTCTCTCCCTTCTTCACTTTGCTCCCAGGAACTGACTTCCTTACTGTTTCTGGAAACTACCAGATACTTGTCCATCTCAGGACCTTCGCACTGGTGAGGGCCCCTGCTCTGAAGGCACTTCACCAGAGACCTGCTTAGCTCACTCTTGATTCTTGTCTCAAATGTCACCTCATCATGGCCCTCCCTGGTCATGCAACAGTAGATGCTGGAGTACTCCAACCTGCTCCACTGTACCCCAAAGCATTGCCCTTGTAGAAGGACAGCTGCCTTGCTGTGCCTTGCTGGGAGATTCTTCTATTTCCCCCTTCCACAGCTGGAGCAGCTCACAGCCACTGGCAGAGGGCACAGGGTACTGAGGTGTTGTGAAGTGGGTTCTGCTCTGTTGATTCCTGTCAACCTAAGTAAATTGGCACTTTTTTTTTTTTTTTTTTAAGTGCTAGGGATTGAACCCAGGGCCTTGTGCTTGCAAGGCAGCTACTCAACCAACTGAGCTATATCCCCAGTCCTGTAAATTGGCATTTTAATTATGATTGATGTGACTATGTTTTGACAGCACTAACTCCATTTTGAGCTTGTAACACCAGCTGTAACTGAGGCAAGTGGCTGGCTGATAGTTACCCCGACAACTGGCTGACTGATGGCCACATTCACAACTGCAACATCAATATGCAAATCAGATGGTTGGTGTCTGGGCTGTCCCTCCAAAACTGACATCAGGGAGCTGAGATAATACACCTTCTGGGACCATAAATACAAATGTCTTCAACTTGCCATTTGACACAGCTCACTGTGACTCCACTCTCGGAGTGTTCCCTCTGCAAAGCCACTGGCCACTGTCCCAGTGGATAGTTGTTTGCATCTGTGGCAGCTCGCTAGCATCCTGGACCTGTATGAATGTCCCCTTGAATGTCTCCTGGACCATTTGGACAACTTGCATGGTGTCTGTTTCCTTCCCAGCACTCTGCACTTGAGTGATTTTTAAAACCTATTTTTGCCGATATTTTCATAAACTCCTTCTGCCTCATTCCATTTTTGTGCACGTTGCAGCAAACTAATTCATTCAGAAGCTGTCTTTGCCTCACTTGGCTTGTCATTTGATTAAAAAATGGAAGGAACTTCCCCTGTTGGAGGAAACAATTCTCAAGGTGAAATTGTCACCAGGTATGGGGAACTAGACTACCCTGTCTAGCCCAGTGTGACAAAAGATTTCAAAGGGAACAGAGTGTGTGCAATCCATTCCCGGAGCTTCCTTGAGAACAGGGTGAGGCTGATCTCCCACTGAGACCACATCCCTGCTCCACCTGCCCTGCTTCCCTTTCTCCCTGGGAGCCTTTTCTCAATCCATCACAAGCCCAAACCCTCACCTCTGACTCTGCTTCTAGCAACCGGATGGAAGACTCGCACCATTTAAGATTGCAATCCTTGGCTGTGCGCGGTGGCACATGTCTACAATCCCAGCAGCTCGAGGGAGGCTGAGGCAGGAGGATTGCAAGTTCAAACCAGCCTCAGCAATTTAGTGAGCTCCCACGCAACTCAGTGAGACCCTGTCTCTAAATAAAATATGAAAAAAAAGGAGGGGCAGGGGATGTGCCCAGTGGTTAGCGCCCCTAGGTTCAACCACTGGTATCAAAAAAAAAAAAAAAAAAAAAAAGATTGTAAACCTCAACTTCACCCACAACCCCTCTACACCCTGCTTTATTTTCCATAATTTATTCCCTCCTAATGGACACTTCTACCTGTTTGTTTGGTTTTTGTCTGTTGGTCTATTTCTCCCAACACAGAAGGAGAAGTTCTACTCAGAAGGCAGGAGTTTCATCTTTTCATTGTTCCTTCTTTTCATTGCCTGAAAAGAGTAGGTGCTCAATTAAGTAGCTGTTTTGTAATAGTGTCTTCTCCTCTGGGAGTTGTCCTTGACAGGGTTACTTTTGTTTCCTCTCCTTTTGTCCAGCATTCTAAATTCTAAAGAAACGCTGCACCTAAATGATTACAATGTTAATTGCTCAATAATCTTCATTTAGATCTATAGAACCTAGAACATCTGGTGACCTTCAGATAACACCAGAATGTGTAAAGCCCCTCCTTATTCTTTAATTCTGTGCATCAACTAACACAAAGCATATAAATTGCTGTGAGGTTTAATTTGCATAAAATAGATATGTTTTTAGTTAGCTTCAGGAGGTCAAGGTGAATTGTGATGTTCTGGCCAGAGAGGAGGAAAAAAAAGAGTCACATGCCCCAGATGAGGAAGACCCTGCTCAGTGTACAACCTTCCTGCCCATCTTCCACTGCATCTACTTTCCCTCCCTATAAAATCTCTGTAGTGTGCCTGAATTCCCTAAGATGGGGCTGTGAGGACTCCCCAGCGTTCTCAGGATGGGGACCCTGAATAAAACTGATTTCCCTCCTACCAGCTCTTAGGCAAGAGTGTTGGCTTTTGCGTGGTGAGCAGACATACCTGGGTCCAGTAAAAGTTTTGTGGGTGAACACACTGAGTAAGCATCATCAGAGCTGTGAGTGCCATGGGCAGCCATGGGCTGGGCTCAGGCTGCAGGCTGGTGGGAGAGAGACTGGGGTGAGGGCCTGCTCGAGACCAGCTGTAGGAGGAAGAAGGGGAAGGAAGTCTGGCCTGGGGTCTCGGGGTGAGATTGCATGCAGGGCATTCTGGGAACTAGTGTGGTGCATGGAGAGCCTGTGAAAGAGGCGTGTGGGCCGTGCTGTACCTTCACATTCTCCCCAGCAAAGTCCTCAGTGTGAAACCACACAGGACAATTTTCTGAAAGGTCACCTCTCCTCACATGGCAGTGGGGTAGTTCTCAGAAGTGAGAGGGAATTTTCCTAGAAGGAAGACACATCCTTCCGCTAACAGCACCTCTGCCCCCTGATTGCTTCCTTGGATCCCAGGAATGAGAGAGGCTCCTGCCTGCCAGGGTCAGGCCTCACACTTCCCCGAAGTCTCTCATTTAATCTGCCCACAACCTAAGAGTTACTGATACAGAAACAGGAAGCTCAATCCTGATGCGTCCAAGACAGAGCCTGGATAGAGAGGTGTGCAGTCCTAGGAGGAAATCCTAGTGCAGCACCTTCACTGTGAATCCCAGGAGGTGCACGTGAACTCACCCAGGGCTACTCAGGAGATTCAGCAGGGTCCACAGTCCAGGTTTCCTAACTGCTGGCCAAGGCTTCAATGCACTTGGTTGCCACTTGCTGTAAGCCCTTGGGCTGCTCTCTCTCTGAGCCTCAGTCTTTCCATCCATGGATTGGGCAGTTGACTCTATGACCTTCAAGATCCTGTCTGTTCTGGGACTCTTCTTTCCTGCCCACTCCTGGGCAGGGGGTGGGCTCCTTCCTCCCACCTTTCCACTCCCCCATCACAGCAGAAGGAGGGCTCTATGTGGCTGTCTGAAAGCCAGCAGCTGGGCTCTGTAATGGGCTTCCAGAAGGGCTCTGCCTTTGCTGCCTCTGTGGAAAGCTTTCCAGTTCTGAGGTTCTGAAGCCAAAACAAGCAGTTATGCCTTTTGAGGTTTAAAATGGGCACTGTTCCTCCAGGGAGAGGCGGAGCCGGTATTTTGCTGGCTGGCAGAATTGAAATCTGACATCTTCTTCAGATCCATAAGTTACCATTATCAGGAAGGAATGCATTGCTTTCTTTCAGTTCATGGGGTAGTCGGCTCCCAGCTTAACAGTGGGAAATGGATTTCTTGCTTAATTATAGGATGTGTGCTCGCTCTGCCTACAGCCCTGCGGCAGATACAGTCTCAGCCTGCCCGACCTCTCCAGCAGGGTGGGCAGCCTCTGCCACCACAAGTTACTTCCAGGGAAACATCCCTGGGGGGAGCACCCCACCAGCCCTCACACAGCACAAACCTCTTGCTGCTCACCCAGGCTCAGACCCCTGGTTGCTGCCTCCACCCAAATGTCTTCCTTCTTCCCATGAATGCACCCTCCCTCCTCCAGAGCTTCAGGGAAGCATCTTGCCCTCCTTTCCTTCTGTCCCTCTCCTGTCCCTCCCAACACATGCCGGGGGTCCTGACAGGTGAGGCCCCATTTATTCTGACCCGTGCATTCCCCAGCCCTCACTGACTGGGCTGCCACCGGCCAGTGCACAGCCTTTGCAGATATGTCTGCCACTCTTGCCACCTTCCCCTGCCTTTGACCACAGTAGTGGCAACTCTCATGCCAGGACTGAGCCCCCGGCCCCAGCCCTCAGTTCCCTGATATGCCTGCAACCTGCCCACCCCTACCCAAGCCCATTTTAGCCTCTTGGGGACCCTCACTGGCTCTCAGTGGCCTGACTCCTTTTCCTCCCTGCAGGTGCTTGCTCTGGTTGTACAGAGGTGATAAGGCAGAGGTGGCCAGGTACACCCACGTTTCACCATCATCCCTTAGGATCCTGGTCTTCAGGCCTGAGGGAAGCCAGGAAGTGATCTCCTTTAGACCAGCAACCCAATGTGTGCAGGGCCCCTCTTCTCATCCTGGCAGGAGCCCACTCAGCATCTGCTCACACCGCCCACGGTGACAGGGAGCTCTCTGCCTCTCTCCCTCATGCAGGCACGTGCTTGGGCTCCCTCACCAGCCTCCCCAGGCAGCCCTGCTGCCATGGTACAGCGTGGTGCTGTCTTTCCTTGTGTTCAATCGAGCACCCTTGAGCCCTGGACCCTCTCCTGCCCCTCAGATGGTTATGGATGGCTACCATCTTCTGGAAGAGCAAGACTTCAGCCAGTCCTGGCCTTTGCAACTCACCAGGCAGCTCAGAGCCTGTGATAGTGCATATGCTCCGTTCCACTGTGTTGGAGCTCAGGACACACCACTGCAGCAGAGATTCAGCACATCATGGACAGTCCCCACCCAGGTGCCTGGGGATGCGGTTCCATCCCATCCTCGCCAGGGGCCTGAAGTCCTCAGAAGATTCTGACAGCCCAAATCTGGAAAACTGGGGTGAGCCTCAGACATTCCTATCTTTTAGAAGTTCCCAGGGTGTTCAACTTCAGTGAACCTATGAAGGTGGGACTATGAGTTGAGCCTATGAGTTGGATTCTTTGGCTCTTTGGATTCCAGCTCAGGGGTGCAGAGTTCTCTCTTCCTCTGGTTTCGTTAAGTGATACAGGGGGCAGGTGCTCAGTTCTAGCTCCCAGACACCATGTATGTTCAAAGAGAGGTCACTGGCCACTGCAAGGCTGTCTGTGACAAAGACAGACATTGAGGCAGGAGCCCACAGCTCCCTGCGTGTTGCTGACCACCATGGGACAACCCACCTGCTGGGCCACCCAGTTCACCTGACACCACTGGGCTCAGCCCTACTCAGACCTCAGCTGCCTCTCCTGCCCTCATCCCTGGCACTCTGTGCCCTGCTGGTCCCCTCAGCTCCTTGGGCTCTGGGCTCTCTGCCTGCCTCCAGAGGTCCACTGGACCCTCCGACTCCCCCAGGGCTCCTCATCCCTCCTGGAACTCCCCAGGCTCTGCTGTCCTCCTGGGGGCATCTCCCCAGCCCCCCACTGTCTTCCTTGGGGCTCCTCAACCATGGCTGACCTTCTCAGTGCCACTGGCCTCCTGTTAACCCTGACCTTCACTATCATTCTCATTTTGTATAGGACAAATCAAGGTGAAGTGTCCAAGTAACTTGCCTAGGACCCAGATCTGAGTCAGGGACGGGGCTGAAACCCAGTCAGGGTTGCCTTGATCTCGATTTTCTACTGTCCTCCCATGCTATGGTGACAAGCAGGAGTGGTGGCTCAAATGTTCAGTGACCCTTCCAGAGAAGAGTACTGTGGCCAGTGACCACTTGCTGATTGAACAAGGGCTAACTGAGGGGGGTCTCATTCCCATGCTGAAGTCACCACATTCCGCTGCATGATGAGCAGTGCATGTGATTAAGGCTCGCCCCCGACCTGAAGGAACTCAGGCCTGTGGGGAAATGAGATATGTCCACAGAGCCATGCAGAGCCATATGGTCCTGTGGGGGAGGCGGAGGGGTGACTAGGTGGTGCTGAGGTCCTCCCTGGGTTTGGTGGGAAGATGAGGGTCCTGCCAGCTGCGACCACAGCCAGGGGCAAGGGACACAGCAGAATAAATGGCATGTTAAAAGTCCCTGTGGCAGGGAGGGCTGAGGCTTGGGGAATAGCAAATTCAGAATGGCTGGAGTGTTTGGGTCATATGGCATGAACCCTGAGGAAATATGGGGGGACTTCCTGTTATGGAGGCTCCGTCCCTTCCTGAACTCCAGCCTCATCCCTGAAGCTTGTATTTCCCTTTCTGGATCTCCAGAATCTCTGCTATTTGAAGCCCAGATTTGGCCTCAACTGGATAGAATCTGCTCTTTCCAATGTCAGTCCTGGGAGAGGGCAGCCGCTTCCCAGGGGGCTTGAGGACCCTCCAGAAGGGGTGGGCTGGCTGCTGTGGAGATGGGTACCAGTGCAGGGCCCGGACTGGACCAGGAGTGTGGAAGTGTGTGGTCAGGCAATGAGCCCAGGCTGGGAAAGGCCATGGGCCTCCATAGGGAGGGTCTTCCTTGAAGTTCTAGACCCAGTTCAGGGTGGGGTTCTTCACGGAATGGAGGGAAGAGGGCCTGGGGCAGGGAGCAGAGACTGAAGAAGGGAGGGGATGGTCCTGAGAGAGATGGTGAGAGCAATGGGGAGAGGGAGGGAAGCAGAGGGGGGCAGGAGAGAGAGAGAGAGAGAGAGAGCTACAGAGATGCAGAGATGGAGAACAAGAGGCCAAGGCAAAGAGGTGGTGGAGATGGAGGCAGTGATGGGAGGGAGACACAGTCATGGAGAGTCAGAGATCAGGGTGAGGGCCCAGCACAGCCTCTCTCCTTGCCAACACGGAGGGAGCGTGTGGTGGGTGCCAGGCTCTGCCACCTGTGCCTCTTGCCAAACACACCTCCTGGGACCTGCTGGAGAGAAGGCCAAGGCAGAAAGAGACAGAAGGTGAGAATTAAAATGACCACAGCTGGGCCTCTTCACAGTTCCCTGCCTGGCCTTTCCCTCTAGCCCAGGGAGCTGGCTCCTGTCTCTGCTGCCTCCCCTGCTGACCCAACTCCCCTGCCTGTGGAGACTCCTCTCCAGCCTGTGGGGGCTTCAGGCTGGAAGTCCTCTTGTGGTACAAGAGCCTGAGCCAAGGGCCAGGGATCAGAAGGGGTGGAAATGTTACCAAAGGAGGGCAGAGGAATGAGGAGCAGGGAGAGGGAGCCAGGCCTGCAGCAGGAGCCAGCAAGAGACTGGGCCCGACACTGCTGCTGCAGCTGGACTCCTGGAGGCTCTGAGAAGGGCACGCAATGCCTTTGGGAGTGTCCTTTCAAAGGACAGGGGGTTGGGGCATTTGTCACCTGGGTCCCTTTTCCACTGGTTGAGGTCATCCCCAGAGGTGTTAATGCTGCCCACTCCTGGGCAGACCCTGCAGTGCCGCCATTGTGGAGCAAGCCTTGCGTCAGAAAAAGAGCCAAGGGCAGGCTCTGATTGGAGGTGGGAAACAGCTGCCTACCATGGAACCATCCGCCATTGCTGCAGCCCAGGTGGGCCAAGAGATGTCCAGGAGAAGGCGAAAGCCATGTTGTTCTCAGCCACCACTCCACCACTCCTGTCTCTCAGGCTGGAGAACATCCTTTAAGTTCCCTCCTTCCTCCCCGGGCATCCGTTCCTTCCATGATGCTCTCATTCTTCTCTGCTGTCAGACTTCCTCACATGTGAGGTGGTCCTCAGCTGTCTGCCCATACCTGGAGGGACTTAGAGGCTCCCTACTCACAGGGAGCCCACTCTGGCTGGGCTACTTGTTGGGGGACACCCGATGTCCATTTCTTTGCTCATTTCTCTTGGTCAGATTCTCCAGAGTTTTCTCTGGCCAGAGGTTGAGACACCTAGAGGCCATTATTCTGGGAGCCGAGAGTGGGGAGGAAGTCCAGGGCAGAGGACATACTCAGTACTCAGCATGTAAATCTTTCATCAATCCTTTTGTTTAAAGGACAGTGCTCTATCCCCAAAGGTGTCTAGTGGTCCACACACCCATTTTCCCCCATCTCTGGAAATACACCTTGGGCTCTGGGTGGGGCGAGGAGCACAAGCTGCATTGGTTCCACCGACAGTACGAGCACTGGCCTCTTTCCCCCACCAACATCCAACGGTGAGCCCATCTTCTGCTTGCCCTTCTGCTGCCCCTCACCCCTCCCAGAAGCAGCTGCTGGGCCTGTCACAGTCTTCCTAAAGGCTCAAGTTGCTTGTCACCTGCTCCTGTGGGCTTACCTGCAGCCTTCTTGGGTTTGCTCATTTGACCAAACCACTTGGCAATTTGCTCCCAAGCTTTCAAAATCTTGTAACTGTTGTCTCTTCTTCCACTCGGCCTTATGGCTTTATGGTTTTCAAACCATCTCCTTACTGTCCTATTAGTGGGATTTTCAGGAGGGACAGGGCACAGGTGTTCCCTCTGACATCTTTAATGGAAAAGTCTCTCTGTGTTTCAGTCATCTTTGGAGTGGTGTTTTAGTAAGCTTTTTGTCACTGTGGCCAAAATCACTGACAAGAACACCTTAAAGGTGGAAAAGTTTATTTGGGGCTTGCAGTTTCAGAGGT
The DNA here is from genome assembly GCA_020662805.1 of Glaucomys volans. Taxonomy (NCBI): domain Eukaryota; kingdom Metazoa; phylum Chordata; class Mammalia; order Rodentia; family Sciuridae; genus Glaucomys; species Glaucomys volans. Next base: position 31,897 of record JAJEJO010002376.1, read on the forward strand.
TCAGTCTGCAGACCGCTGAGTCCATTGTTCTGGGCCCCAGCTGAGGCATCATTCTAATGGAGGAGCCCAGCAAGGAGAGCTGCTCTACACAGCGGGGTCAGGAAACAGGGGTCAGGGGTATGGAAAGGGATGCAGAGAAGATGCAGCCTTCCAGGGGGCACCCCAGTGACCCACCTCCTCCAGTCTTGCCCCACCTGCCTACAGTCATCACTGAGTCCAATCAAACTAGGATGAACTGATTAGGTGATGGCTCTGAATATCAAATCATTTTATCTTTAAATATTCCTGCATTAACAGGAGCTTTGGGGGAACACCTCATATCCAAATCTTAGCAGGTGGTAACAACTCACCCCCATATTCCAGGCTGAACACAATCCTGCCTCTTCCTCAGGATCCTGGGGGTTGGCAGGGCAGCAGTGCTGCTTAGAGCTGGCTAGCTCCCCTCTGCACCCAGAGAACGTTGGCTGGGCTGGGGTGCCCCCATTTGTTGGTCTGGAAGGCGACTTGATGTCAGGGTCATTAGGGTCCAGCAGGGCAGCCTGGTCTTTTCTGCATGCTGGGGTCACAGAGGTCCTAAGAGCAGCAAGAGAAGGAATAAACCCCAGCATACAGATTTTTAGTAATAGATTTTAGTTTTTAGAGCAATTTTAGGCTCACAGAGATATTGAGTAGGAAGTATGATGTTTCCCATATATCCCTGTCCCCACACATACACAGTCTCCCTACTACAACACCCCCATCAGAGTGGTACATTTATAGCAGTGAGCACACATGAACCATCATTGTCCGCCATTTGTATTAGGGTTCTCTCTCACACTCTTGCACACTCAATGGGTTTGAATAAACGTAATCACATCATGTATCCACCATGTAGTAATATGTGGAAGAGTTTCCCTGTTCTAGAAACCCTCCATGCTCTGCCTGTTCATCTATCCCTCTATTAACCCATCCACCCCAATAAAAAATATCTACTCACCTTTAACTGTCTCCATGATTTTGCCTTTTCCAGAATGTCTCATGGCTGGAATGAAATGGTATGCAGCCTTTCCAGATTGGCTTCTTGCATTTAATAATATGCATGTAAATTCCTTTGTGTCTTTTCATGGCCTGACAGCTCATTTCTTTGTAGCTCCGAATAATAATCCATTGTCTGATGTATTCTGATTTAGTTATCCATTCACTTGCCAAAGGACATCTTGTTTGCTTCCAGATTTTGGCAATCCATGAATAAAGTCGTATGGACATTTGTGTGCAGGTTTTGTGTGGACATGAATTTCCAGCTCCTTTGGGTAAATAATCAGGAGCAAGAGAAGGAAGGAGCCCCATGTGCAAGCACTTCTCAAACCGTGCCCGTATCACTTTTGCTGATGTCACAGTGGCCAAAACATGCCTCGAGGCCAAGCCCAGATTTTGGGTAGGGTCCTGTTGTGGAAAGGAATCACCTCCACATCAGCATAGAGGGAGTGCCCAAGTCACACTGTCAAGACTTGTTCCTCCTGAAAAGGAAAGAATTTATGGTCATCTTTGTAATGAATGATTTTTGAATTTTTTTTTTTTTGGTGGTGCTGGGGATTGAACCCAGGGCCTTGTGCTTGCAAGGCAAGCACTCTACCAACTGAGCTATCTCCCCAACCCTGCCTTTTTCTGGTTATGTTGTAGAATCGCATTGATCATGCAGTCATATATGTACAGAGGGTATTTATTCTACTTACTGAGTGCCTATCAGGCACTAGGGTACAGCAGGGAACCAGAGCGATGAGCTTCCAGCTTGGTTAGAATTCCTACTCTAGTGAGGGGTGGATGGTGGGATTGAGACGAAAATAAAATCACATGTGAGATGAAGTAAATAAAGAGGTGATGTGACTGGGAATGGAGGGAGCCACGAGGGCGAATCTGCTCTCCTTAGCAAGGGCAGGGACAGGAAGCCTAATGAACTGAGGCGTAGAAGTGAGAAGGAGCCTGGACAGGAGGCTGCTTAAAGGAGTCCCTTCTCTTTTGCTTCCTCCTTCTCCCTTTGTTGGGAGCCAGGTCAGTGCATCTCAAACCTGAGAGTATGTAAGATTCCCCTGCATTGTTAAAATGCAGGGCTGTAGGCCTGGGGTTCTGCATTTCTTTTTCTTTCATTTTTCCCTCTCAGCACTGTGAATTGAACCCAGGGTCTCAAGCATGCTAGGCAGGCACTCTACCACTGAGCCACATTCCCAGGCCAGGAATTCTGCATTTCTAACAAGCTATTTGATGATTCTGGGAACCATGCTGGACACAGCAAGGGCCTGGAGGTGGGGTAGATGCTGACCCTGCTCAGATGGGGAACTCCAGGTTTGGGAAGGGGCTGGGGGTGGGGAGAGTGGGAAAGAAAACAGGGTGGAATCCCAGCTTACCTGTTGCACCCAGCCAACTCGGCCACCTCATCTGGCCTTTGGCAGAGAAATCAGAAGGGAATCAAGTCCCCTCACTGGGATTGTGGAACAGACTTTCAAGTGGAACTGACTTTCAAAAGACCACTAGGGCTCATGTCCAGAGGAAAGTATGGCCAGGAAGGAAAAGGGCTGTCCAAGATCACCATGTGACAGGATCAAAGTGTGGACACCCTTATTTTCTTTTTCTTTCTTTCTTTCTTTTTTTTTTTTTGTGGTGCTTTCTTTTCTTTTTCTCTTTCTTTCTTTCTTCCTTCCTTTCTTTCTTCCTTCCTTTCTTTCTTTCTTTCCTTCTTTCTTTTTTGTGGTGCTGGGGATTGAACCCAGGGCCTTATGCTTGTGAGGCAGGCACTCTACCAACTGAGCTATATCCCTGGTCCTCCTTGTCTCCTTCTTTTGTGCAGAAAGTGTTTATCAAATATCTCATGTGTGGTCACTGCATGCCCCAAGGAGTCCATTGGCTGGTGGAGAAGGAAACAGAAACAAAATGGTAGACACAGAAGCTGGGGGGGTACTTAGACCCTGCTAGAATTGAGGTGTAATAACAGAGCCAGAATCTGGGCCATGGTGGGGTGATGAAAGTAGTGGGTGGGTCTCAGTACTGTTTAAGAGGAATAATCAAGAGGCCTGGGTGAGGCCTTGGGGGTGACAGAGGAAGAGACTGCCATGGCACACATGTGTCAGGCATGGGAGAGGCATGGAAAGAAGTGTCCCTGTTAGGACAGGAACATGGAGGAGCAGGTCTGGGATGGGGATTCACCTTTGGACCTGCTCATTTGAGGGGCTTTGGGCCAGGCAAGCTGGAAACTCTTAGGAGGCCAGGAAAGCAAGTGGGGCTGAAATACAGAGTGCTCTGTGGATGTACTTCCAAAAAGAGCAAGTGATTCCCAGATGCCTCAGGGCATAGTAGCAGACATGGTAGAGGTGAGCCTGTCTTTTATAGTATTGGAGACTGAATGCAGAGGCACTTTGCCACTGAACTACATCCCTAGCCCTTTTTTTAATTTTTTTTATTTTTATTTTTGAGACAGGGTCTTTCTAAATTGCTATGGCTGGCCTTGAACTTGCAATCCTCTGGCCTCAGCACTTGCACTCCTCTGGCCTCAGCTACCCCTGCCCCCAAGTTGCTGGGATTGCTGGCACGTACCACCGTGCCCAGCTCCATTTTTTTTTTCTGGTCCTGAGAATGGAACCCAGGGGTGCTCTATACTAAACTACCTCCCCAGTCCTTCTCATTTTAAAATTTTGAGACAAGGTCTCACTAACTTGCTGAAGCTGGCCTTGAACTTGTGGACCTTCTGTCTCAGTCTCTAAGTCTCTGGGATTACAAAATGTGCCACGGAGACTGGCCAGAATCTATATTTTTATAGAGCCCCAAGTGCTTTGTGAGTACATTTGAGACATACTGGCTCTCACCATAGACTCAATCTTGGTTACACATTTGAATCACCAGGGGATCCAAAGTGCTCATGCCTGGGGTATGTGTACCTGTTTCTGAACTGATGGGTCTGGGGTGAGGCCCAGGCCCCAGGACTTTCACTGCTGCCCAGGTTAGTCTGATGTGCGTCCCGAGTGAGGACCTCTGCCCCTCATCCCACCTTACACCAACCGAACCAGGAAAGTGAAGAAGTGTAGCGAGAAGGCAGGAGTCCTGTCACCTTGCAGGTGGGAGCCTCCAGTTGGAAATCAGCAACAAAACCT
>JAJEJO010002376.1:36414-175407 GCA_020662805.1 Glaucomys volans
GCACCTTGGTCTAGAAAGCCTTGGTCCCTGGGTTGAGGACCACAAAAACAGGTGGGCCTTGCTTTAAAGAGGCCCTGCCTGTCCAAGGGCTTCCCTGCTCCTCTGGGTGGGCCTGAAAGAACTTCTGGAGAACAAAGGCAGCCTGAGCCAGGACTCTTCCTGCCTAGGAGGCTTCCTTCCTGGCAGCTCCTTTGGAGGACCTCTGCCGCTGCTCCTGCCCTGCACTGCCCTCTGGTGGTCATGGAGAGTCATTGCTGCCTCACAGTGCCACATCTGCAGCAGGACCAGGGATGGAACTTAAGTCTGTAGCTGGTGGAGGTGGGAGGGCTTGTTACTACCTTCTGACACAAAGCTCTGGGTCTCCTAAGAACATGACAGGCGCAGTTTGGAAAACAATTTCAGCAGCATGATGGCAATTGGAGGCTGTTCTTTCCCCTGGGCGGGGTGCTGATACAACCCTGGTGCTGATCACTGCCCTTTCCCAAGCAGCTGTGGGAATCTGCTTAGAGGTGGAGCATGTGCTAGGGAGGAGGGAGAGGAGCCCTCTGGAACAAGGACATGCAGGTGGGAGGTCACCGGACTGATTCTGAGAGCACTGTCATGGTTGCAGGACTTGAGCAGTGTGGTGGAAGGTCATTAGGCTGGGACCTTATCCCTCAGGCTCAGGTCTCTAGCAGGGTGGAGACTAAACTGCATTTGCATTGGGAGGCTGCAAGGACTGGGGTCGGCATACTACAAGCTCCCATGGTTAGAGGCCACAACACAGTTCAGAGAGCGCTAGAGGGCTTCCCATGGGCCAGGCTTGGGTGGAGAAATGCAGACACACCCCCCACATCCCAGAGAGCAGAGGTGAGCCCAGGGAGCTGGCTGGTGTGCAGAGACTTAATGACCTTGTGATGGTCCTAGAGATGTGACCGTAGGCCTTCCCAGTGGTCAGATCCTATGTTCTTGGCTACATGGATGGAGCAGCTTGGCTCCTGCCCTGCCTGGCTCCAGTCTCTGCTGACTGCTCCTTGCAGCTGCATTGCCACCAGGTTCATCATTACCTGGACAGTAGTCCAGGCCTCAGTGCTGGCTCTTCCGTGACCGAGAGCCATCTCCCCACACCAGGGGAGCAGGAACTTGGTCTAGAAGTCATCTTACTCTGGCAGGTGCCTTCAGCTTTGAGAATCTGAGTACTTTTCCTTTCTCCAGGGGATCAGACTACCTGGAACTCCAGCCAGGGGCCCATTTCAAGCCAGTTGCAGACGCCCTGAGTGCCTCTTCTCCGTGCCCTGGGTATGCTGGTCCAACTTCCCGTGGACAGCTTTTTGAGCTCTCTCTGGGGGCAGCACTGCTGATGCAGGCAGGCTGAAGATGCTGGGGAGTTAACACCCCATCGGCCGCCTTCACCATGGTGACAGGAGTTGGTGTAGGCCCGTGACCCAGCTCCCAGGGTGGGGAACTCCACAGCCTGAACTCTGCACTGTCCCTAGAGGCCCCTGGCATGACTGAACTCCAGGTGCTTATGGTGGGAAGGGCTGGGTGATGCTTCCTCTCCTCTGCTTTCCTTCCCACACCCCTCTTGATGTTCACAGGATCCCTTCTCAAATGATGTTTTGCACTCAAATCCTGTCTCAGGTCTGATTCTAGGAGAAGTCGGACCAAGACAGTGTCCAGCAAGACCATTTTAGTTCCATCATCTTTACTGAGGGGTAACAAGAAAGGATTGTGGGGGACAGTCCCTGGGTTGAGTGTTGGAAGGGCCCTGGCTTTTCCCTGTGACCTTGGGACCAGGTAGCAGGTATGAAGGGGTAGAGCAGCTGAACCCTCTTTAGGGGACCGTGAGCAAGACCTAGAAATGCTGGTTGTGATTACTTGGGGGCAGCTCTGCTGGGCTGGCCCCAGACACTGGGGTCCATGTATGGGTGACAGCAAAGCAGATACCCTCATTGATGGAGCAGGCCTCCAAGTAGCTGAGGGGGTGGTGGTTGAACTTCAGCACCTGGCAGTTGACCTCCTGCCTGACCTTCTCACCATCTCCGTCTCAAAGAACTTTCTGGAACTTACCATGTAGTACTGTGAATGCAGTGTGGCCATGGTAACCAGGTGCCCACCTGGCTTCAGCAGGCTGGCCAGGCTCTGCTAGGACATGCTATGCTTCCCAGGGCCAACAGTTTCATGCAACCAGCTGGGGACACTTGGACTGGTGCAAGGGGTGCAATTGAGTCATGTCATACTTCAGCAGCTGTGTGACTGTCCTTCTGGGACAGGTCTCCTTTTCCAGCCACCAACTCCTATGGATAGGGTCACAGAAGTGAAGTGATCATCCTAATGATCATCCTAACATCCTAATGTTCATAACTGACAATCGATTATGATAAATAATAAATATAACAAGTAATAAAAATGATAATATATTAAAAATATGATCAGTACCATTATCACCAGCCCCCACCACCATCCTCTGGGCAGTGACTGTCTTTGAGGGAGATAATGTTTCCCTCACTATACAGATGAGGAAACCCAGGCACAGACTGGCTCAAATCTCTGCAGCTATAGTTGACAGTAGATCTGATATTTGGTTATGTCGTCTTCCTGCATGTCCTCCATCTCCTTCCTTTTATCAATTTAATAGCTTTAATATTCTAGTATTGACATTTTCTTTTTGGTACCAGGGATTGAACCCAGGGGTTCTTAACCACTAGCCAAATCCCCAGCCCTTTTTTTCTTATTTTATTTAGACACAGGCTCTCATTAAGTTGCTTAGGGCCTCTCTAAGTTGCTGAGGCTGGCTTTAAACTAGCCATCCTTCTACCTCAGCCTCCTGAGCTGCTGGAATTACAGGTGTGCACCACCATGCCCAGCTTCATTATTAATTTTAAGTTGTAAAAAATACATATAACAAAACTTGCCATTTTGATCACTTTCAAGGGTGCTGTTGAGTGGCGTTGATTACACTCTCAGTGGTGTGCAGTCACTGCTGTCCCTAAGTTGTCTTATGTAGAAACCGTGTGCTCCTTACACAATGGATCTCAGAGCACAGTCCCCCCACCCACCCTCTGCAGCCCTGATGGTCCCTCATCTGCCTGCCTCTGTCAACTTTCCCACTATGGATATTTCACAAATGTGGAACCATGTGGTAGTCGCCCCCTGTGCATGGCTTATCTTTAGCATGGTGTCTCCAGGTTCATGCACACTGGGGCTCTCTGCTTCTGCAAGTTTCTCCTTTCCTTGGTGTCTCGGGGGACTGTACACTTGGGGTCCTCTGCTGCCTCCTCCTAACTCTGCCCTCAGGATGTTTTGTCTCCTCCCATCTGCACTTGGCTGCTCCACGCTCTTGGCCATCCCCTGATGGCTCAGAGTGACACCCCAGCCCTGCTGTCACCTTGGAGGTCCAGACATGCCCAGTCATTGCTCAGGGCACCTCTGCTTCCACATCACCCTGGCAGCTCCAGCCACATTGCCCAGCCCAGACAGTGCACCTACTCCCAGAACTTGCTCCTCCCACATCCTTTCTGCAGTTGGCACCTCTATCCTTCCTGTGGCTCTGGCCAAAACCCTGGGGCCACCTTGACACTTCATGTCCCCCTCACATCCACATCATCAGCAGATGGCTGCTCCACCCACAATGTGACTGCAGACCCTGGTCACCTCCGAGCCTCTCCAGGGTGGTTAGAGCCACCCTCAGCTCTGCCCTGAAGGGTGGCCACCACCTCCTCCAGCTCTGCCCAGTTCCACACCTGCCCTCCCCAGGGTATCATCTGCTGGGTAATGAGCGGTTCTGTAAAAACTGCACAGATCCCATCATACCTTCTCTCATGCCCTGGAGACTCAGAACATCGCCCTCACTCCTTACCATGGCCTTCAGGGCCCCCAGGATGTGGCCTCTGACACATTGATGCCTGACAACCTCCTCTACATCTGCCCCACACATCTCACCTTCTCATGACTCATCCCACGGCCTGGCCTCTGCTTTCACAGTGCACTGCCTCACACGCTCTTCCCTGGATCCTCAGGACCTTTCTCTATCCCTTCATCCTAGAAGTTACTCACACTCTCCTGGGAGAGGCCATCCATCGTGGCCCAGCACCCAGCTGAGGTCTTTGCTCTCCTTTCTTGAGTTTGTCTGCATATCTCTCTGCCTAGTTTGATGGTGGCGACATTCCCCACAGAAGGATGAGCTCCTTGGGACAAGACTGTTTTGTCCACGTGCAGGTCCCCCTGCACAAAAATGTGGGGAGCAGGGCAGGGGAACCCTAGGCAGCTCCAGGTGGGACCTCCCTGGAGGGAGGGGGCTGATGAGAGGCAAGCAGATCAGGAGGAAGGTAAGGGAGATGGAAGGTGAGGTAGGCTGGGGGCCCTTGTCTGAGAAGACGGTGGCATAGGGATGACCTGCAGGTACTTGTCTCCCTCCAGCTCGCACACATATTGCACCGCTGTGGACCAGTCATAGGCTCTTCTTCAGCTGTTTCTCCAGCTCCCACTGGTTCTGCTTGGTGTTTTCCATGGTGATGATCCTGAAAGGCCTCACCGACTGAGAGCAACTGGTAGGTGGTGGGGCCAGGGCCAATGCCTGCCAGAATGTCCTGTGTAACCCTCCTGAGGGACACAGCATTGGGAGGGCCTGGGGTCACCCAGCTCCCTGCCCTACTGTGGCAGATGGAGAAGAACGCTGAGCCCTCCTTACTCCATCCAAGGGGGCAGGCACAGAGGAGGCCTGAGCCTGCCTCTGAGTAGCTTCTGGGCCGTGCAGGGCACCAGACTCTCACTGGCGGCTCAGAGGAGTGCAGTTGGAGGGCAGGCATAGCCTGGCACACACCAAACCCTCTTGATGCCCTGAAGTACTGGTGGGGACTGGTGGGAGCCTCGTAGGACAAGTCCTGGCCTTCTGGACAGGTTAGGATTGACTTCCTGTTGAACAGTTTATTTCTAATGGTGTTCTGATTCTGGATTTGAAACAGTGGGGAAAGTAACCAGAGACAGACTGTAATGGTTATTTTGAATTGTCAACTTGATTGGATTAAGAGATGCAAATGATTAAGAGGCTTTTGGGTGTGTCAATGTGAGTGTGTCTAGGAATGATTGGAATGTGGGACAGTGAACTGAAGTAGAGACCCTTTCTAAGTGTCTGCCCAATAGGATGGTGGCTTGGATGGAATAAAAGCTGGAAGAACAAGGAAGTGGATGCAGATGCAGATGCAGGCTTGACTCTTCTTGAATGGGTTCTTGATTGCTGCTTTGATCATCTGAGGATATCGGACTCTCACTTCTTTACTCTCCCAAAGCGGACTCTGTTAGCGATTCTCCAGGTAGTTTCCAGAAGCCTTGGTCATGGACTAGGATAACACTGTTTATCCTTCTTGTTCTGGGGATTCTGCCTCTTGGACTGTGCAGTTGCTGGTTCTTCCAGCTCTCCAGCTGCAGATGGCCATTGCGGACTATCCAGCTTCTGGTTGTGTAAGCCAATCTAATAAATCTCCTCTTTATAATCATACCTCCTGTTGATTCTGTTCCTCTAGAGAACACTTACTAATACACAGAGCCTTACATAAAGGCTGAAGACTGAGCCAGTGGGTCCATAACCAGGTCAGGTGATCAGGGGAGGAGAGGATGTGGTGCTGAGTTAGGAGGCAAAGGCGACTCTAAGTGTACACCCTCTAATCCCTGCTGGCTTCTTCCCTCCTCTGTTCTCCCTTAGTATCTGTCTATCTGTCAAAATCCAGTGCCAACATCCCTGTTCCAGGAAGTCTCAGATTTCTTTGGGAGCATTAAGAGTCCTTTCCTCTGTTCCTGTGAGTGTTGTTTGATACATTTTACTTGGTGCCTATTGCATGTTTGGCAAGATTCTTTCGTGAGAGACTGAACAACCCTAGGTCTGTGCAGTGGACACCCAGTCCAGCTGTGCATGGCAATACTAATCACCTGAAATTGAGTTTTGCTGTTATTACTGTTGGCTGGCTGACCTGGGCTGTCTACCCTTCTCCTTTTTTCCCACGCTGAGCCTCAGTCTCTCCTTGGGTGCACTTATGAGGAACTTATGAAATGATCTACTGGTTCACCCAATGCTAATGCCCCAGAGCAAGCATTTGTAAACTGAGTGCTGTGGTTTGGCTTTGGGTAACCATAAACTCTCTTTGTTTTCTGTAAAAAATTTTGAGTGTGTGCATGTGTGTGTTTGTGTCTACAAAAATGCCCCTGGCTTGTGTTTGTCAATAAAACTTTATTAAAGCCCAGCCATACCACTTGCTTACTTACCGGCTGCTTTACACTGGAGAGTTGAGGTGGGGACTGGAAACCAGCAGCCTGTAGAGCCTGAAATGTTTGCTCACTGGTCCTTTGCAGAGGAGGTTTGCTGACCCCAGGGGCACTCGACCATGGAGCCACATCCCCAGCTCTATTTTGTATTTTATTTAGAGACAGGGTCTCACTGAGCTGCTTAGTGCCTCACTTTTGCTGAGGCTGACTTTGAACTTGTGATCCTTCTGCCTCAGCCTCCTGAGCCACTGGGATTATAGGCGTGCATTGTCATGACCAAAGACCTGCTTTAAGGCCTTTTGACAGACAAGGCAGGCCAAGGTACCCAACAGCAGGTAGTGTGCCCCTGTCTTATCTCTCATATCTCTCCAGCACAGGCCTGGGTGCCCCCCTAGTCTGAGGTTACCCTCTCCATTTTATAGTTGAAAACACTGAGGCAGATTGCCAGACTCCAGCCCAGTTCTTTGGCTTCCAAGGCCGAGGGCTCCAGACACACCCACCCTGCATAAGGTCGAGGCCTTGTGGGTTGATTGGTAGCCAAGATGGAGTGGGGCTTCTTCCACAGCATCCTCACTATTCTATCCCCAGTGGCCTGGGGTGGGGGTGGGAGTCTCCTGCTACCACCTGCAGCTCATTCTGTGAGGTGCAGCCCCTTCTCCTCCCAATATGGACCCCACCACTTATCTGCAGAGGAGGCTTGGAGGAGGTTCTCCAGGTTAAATTTCAGGTGTCTGAGTGGAAGCCCTCATAGGTGGCCAGGTGGTCTCCTCCCACACCCAGCCTGCCCTCCACACTCATTCGGATCCTGCTGCTCTGCCTGCTCCATCAGCCCAGCCTGCCCAACTTTCCTTCCTCGACTTTTGCTCCAGGAGCTGGATCATCTCATCATCTCCTTGGCCAGGGCTCCTTCTCAGGAAGGGCTCAGATCCACGCAGATGAAGCCAGAACCTCTGTGTTGGTTTTCTGGCCAAAGTTTATCTGCTTCATAAATTATCAAGAACATAGGAATGCAACAGGGTCACGATGCGTGTCCTTGAGCGTTCTCAGTTCCAGTTCACTGGGGGTGGAGCTGGTGCTGGGGGAGGGAGAGAATTACCAAGGGTCAGAGACACCCACAGAGACAGTCAAAGAGACAGAGATAAAGAGAGACACAGGGTCAGTCAATGGTTCCAGTAGACCTCATTCTCCTCTGGGTTTGGTTGGAAAAACAAGAAAAAACCAGAGAGGAAAGATCCCTTAGGGTGAAGAAATGGGATCCAGAGATGGCCAAGATTTCCCTGACCTGGGTCAGTGAGCCTGTCCTGGAAAACAGCTTGTCCTTAACTTTGTCAAATATTTCCCCAGCCTTTAATCTTGTTTACTTCATCCACTTGTAGAATCAATCCTTTCTCTTTGATGAGTGCAGGAATAAACATAGGCAGGGCCCCTGAAAATCACACCGGGCCCCATGTTGGACAAATATAAAAAGTGTTGTTGTACATGAGGAGGACAGGTCACAACACCGCGTCAAACTGCACCCACACATAAACACGCACATGCAAAGGCACACGTACGAAGAACCAGGAAACCTGAATAAGATTGGTAGATTATATTGAGGTCAATGTCCTGGTTGCGATCTTGTATTTTTGGTTTGAAACACATTTCCATGGTGGGAAATTGCATTCTTATGACTGCATGAGTATCTATAATAACCCCAAGATGAAACTTTATATTAAAAAAAAAAAGTGTGGTCAAATCCCTTTCCAAAAGTCACCTTAGAGGAAAGGGATTTCAGGCCACAAACCCCAGTGCGTGCCAATGGGCAAGCCTGGTACACAGGTGGGTGACACTCATGAGTGGTGTCAAGGAAGACGCCTTGGGTGAAGTCCCTGCTGCTTACTGTGTACCTACGGCATGCCAGGTGTCTCCTGTCACCTTCACCTGTGAAGTAAATCCTGCCATGCTCCCTCAGTGACTAGGAAGGGGTCATGCCTTGCAGGCCATGGCCTGGCAGCAATGATGGCATCCAGATTCAAATGCCAGACCCCCTGGCTAGAGCTGCCTCCCAGGCACCCTCTGCCCATCAAAGCACGCTGCCCCCCCACCTGTCTTTGTCCCTCAGCTGTGTTGCTCACACGCTCGAGTACCCAGGAATCATCTGGGGACCCGGTGATGACCAATTCTGAGATTCTGTATCTCCTAGCAGCTCCAAGGGCACAGAGGCCATCGCAGGTTGAACGGGAGAGCCCGAGTCTTGTCACCAGAACCACAGGCCTGCTAACACCATGATGTTCAGGTTTTCCAGTTAGTGGGAAAACATTTCAAGAAATAAAATTTAATCTATCTTTCACCATAATTCTCGTCATCAGGTTGTGTTACATGTAACTTTCCCCATTTTCTGAGGTGAATAGCGACTGGACTCTGGGGTGTTTCCAGTCAGTGAGCAAAGCGTCAATCATATACTAGATGCCTGTCCAGCCGGGGTATAGTAAAATTAGACCTCTACTTAATTTGTTAATAGGAATGGATGTGGGTTCTGATTGACACACATTCCAGGGGGTTGGGATGGTAGGTGGCATGGAGTGCACCTTCTGCCCTGGGGTTCTCCTGTCACATCTCCTCCACACGTTGTCCCCTGCAGGCTTGTGCTGGGCTGTCATCTCCCACGGGTGCCCCAGAGGCCCTGCTCTGCCCTCCCAGCACTGATCCTCTCCACCACTCTTTGGGTTCTGGAAATGACAGTTTTTGATGGACACTGTTCAATAAGGTTGCTCCACTCCCTTAGTGGTTGCAAGGTTTCCATGGTAGATGACAAGATCATCATAGAAGATGCACAGGTTTCCATGGTAGATGACAAGATCAGTGTCTTTGGGAATGCCCACAGCTTTTTCTGTGTTTTGGATGCTGACTTTAGATTGGATTCCTATGTGTGAGATTACTGAGTCAATGTTTGAAAACTTAAAAATAATTTAATACAAGTAACTTGGGCAAATAATTGCTAAATTAACCTCCCAAAAGGAAAAAAATGTTGTGCTTCTTTTGCCTTTTAATTTTTTAGGACTGTTAATTTGATCAGTGTTTTCAAAATGATATAATATATGATATGATATGATATGATTTGAATTGGAACAATGAATCTGTTATTTCTTTCCCTTTGGGCTTAGGCTTACTTCTTCCTTTGCTCCTCCTCCTTCTCTTTTTCTTTTTCTCCTTCTCCCTCCTTTTTTTTTTTTTTTTTTTTTTTTTTGTACCAGGGATTGAACCAAGGGTGCTTAACCACTGGGCCACATCCCCAGCCCTTTTTTAAAAAAATTTACTTAGTGACAGGGTCTCTTTGAGTTGCTTAGGTCCTTGCTAAATTGCTGAGGTTGGCTTTGAATTTACAGTCCTCCTACATGAGCCTCCCAAGACACTAGGATTACAGGCAAGTGCCACATGCCCAGCCCGTTGGGCTTTCTTCTAAGTTAGAAAATTCTTCCACCTTGAGTCTTGGTAACTAATCAGCAGCGATGGCATCTATAAAATTCTGTGGCATCTGAGATATATATATATATATATATACATATATATATATATATATATTTTTTAACATATCAAAGACACAGAGCCTGTATTTTGGGTTTTGGGTGAGATGAGGCTTGCATCTCAGCAGACAAAACAGGTCCTGTTTATATTTGTGGGTTCCCTGCTTCTGGGTGGTTCTCTTCACTCTGCCGAAGTCAAACAGGAAGACTGATGACTGAGGTCACAGAGAGTATGACCTGCTGGGACCCTGGTTTTCCTAAATGGGAGGAGACTGATGTTTGTTGACTGGCTGACTTTTTAGGTGGTTTCATTTTTTTGAAATTTGTCCGTTGATTTAAAATTATGGCAAAATTCCTCTGAATGATAATTTCCTTGAGCTATTAACAAATCACAGTATAGAAAGATGCTGGTCCCAGGTACTGGAGAGACTTAGGCAGGAGGTTCACAAGTTTGAGGCCAGCCTGGGCGATTTGGTAAGAGCCTACCTTAAAGCAAAACCAAATAAATAAAAATAAAACAAATAAAAGGATGCCTGAAATGCTGTACACATTCTTCAAAGGCACCGAACCTGCCCTGACATGAACAGAATGTTGTCCAGGTGATGAGAGCACGCCTTAGGACAGAGGTCCTCAGCTGGAGCAGTTTTTCCTGCTAGGACACCTCTGGCAATGTCTGAAGACATTCTTGGTTGTGACAACTGGGAACTGGGTGCTACTGGCACCTAGTGGGCAGAGGCCAGATTGCTAAAAATCCTACAAAACATAATTCAGCATCCCCACCCCAACAAAGAATTATCTGACCCAAAATGTCAATAGTCTTGAAGCTGAAAACCACTTTCTTAGAATACATCCATAAAGATGTAACTTGGAACAGATGACTCCACTGCTGTAGGACCCCTGACCAGGCTGGGATCAGGATGTGAGTTGGGATGGAGACGGCCGAGGCTGTGGAGAGGCAGGGTGGAGGCTCTGGAATGCCCACCCACCTCCTGGGTCGGGTGGGGAGGAGTTTGCATTCATTCCTCTGGACAGCAAGAGGCACTGGAGCCTGGTGTTGGGGAGGGCGACCTTTGACCCTCCAAGGGCATCCAATTGCAGCAGGTGAATTGTTCTGGGAGGGGTGGTCTTCCTCATCTGTGCAGAGAGCCCTGGATGCCTCATCTCACTGCCAGACTCTGGGTGGTTCCTGGATGGTGCAGGCATCTCCCATTTCACTTCTGTAACTGAGACTGGGGTGCTGTGCTGGACATCCACTCACCTCTCACTCTCCTTCCACTCATCCACTCATCCACTCACCACTCACTCTCCTTCCTTCCCCAGCAGCTGTGGGCCTTGGGAGGCTGCCTCAGGGGACCCCATCTGCAGTTCCCTTGCCCTCTGGGGTTCAGCTGGACTCAGCAGGATATTGGAGGGAGGGGAGAGAGGGCGGACTGGGCACTTAGTTTGTCTGCTGTTGGCTGCAGCAGGAGGCCTTCTCTACATAGCTCCATCTCAGGTCTCAGAGAATCACGGCTCCTGTCTGCCACTAGCCCTGAGTTACTGTGATATTCATTCTCTGTGGCAACTTGGCTCTGCCTTGGTGTCCAGATGTGTGGTCTATCATATCATTCTGGAGGTTTCTATGAGAGTTTTTTTTTCTTTTATTAGTGCATTACAGTTATCATGAGGGTGTTTTTGATGAGGGTAACACTTAAGCCAGTGGACTTTGAGTAAAGCAAACTGCCCTCCCTGTCACAGGATACCTGTGACCCAGGGCCATGCCTTTCATTCTCCCAGCCAGTGAAGTGGACACACAGATGCAGCAAAAGACTGACCTTCCCCTAGCAGGGAATCATTCTGCAGCAGGTGGTCCTAAGACTTGAACTATAATATCAGCTCTTCTCTTAGTCTCTAGCCTGCACCCCACTCTGCAGATTTGGACTTGCTGGCCTCCATAATCCCGAGAGCCAATTCCCTGAGACAAATCCTTTCTCTCTATGGGCTCATCCTATTGGTTTTGTTTCTCCAGGGAACCCTGGCTATCACTGGCACCTCTGGCTTCCCTCAATGTGGCCAGCGTCTTTGTTAGTAATGCCCCTTTATTAAACTCTCCTTGAGTTATGTAATGTGAACACAGCAGTTTCCTGCGTGCTCAGCCATGGTCCCAGGCCTCTCTTGGAAGCCAGGGTGAGTGACCGCTGGTTGATCCTGCCTCTGTGCAGGCTGCAGGCTGTCAGGGTCTATGGGGGTCAGAATTGTTTGTTTACTTAAAGTTAGAACAACACATTCTTATTCCTCCCATTTCCAGGGCAGCAGGCCCGAACCTCCAGGGTGACAGATTCATTTCAGTCTGGTATGTGGCCAAGTCAGAGCTGTTTCCTGGTCCAAAAAAAGGAGGTGAAATGTTTCTCTGTCTGTGGGAGATTTTATAACCCATCCCCATTTTAGAGGGAAGAACACTGAGGCGCAGGGGTTCACGTACCTAGGGTCACATGGTGATCCACGAAGCCAAGACTCCAGACAGTCTGTGCTTTCTGACTGGATGCGTTGCCTGCAGCCATGGAGACTGAGGGCAACTTCTGATCTCCCTGTACTCCCACCTCCCCCAGTGAAGGAGTGTATCCTGCTCTGCTCCCACCCTGGGCCTGGACTCTGAACTCCAGCAGGACTGGGGTGCATGTAGTAATGCCCATGGCCTGGCCTGGAGAGAGCCACTGGGCCCTGCTGACCACCAGGGTCCAGATGGGACTTTCTCGTGCACTCAGGCCCAGGATACCTGTGACCCAGGGGCACACCTTTGATTTTCCCAGCCAGTGAAGAGGGCACACAGATAGGAACATGGAGTCTGACCCCTGCACCAGTTGCATGCAGGCAAGAGTTGCACCCAGGGCTGGGCACCATCAAGAGTCCCTGATGGACATACATTGCTTTCTAGAGGAGGCAGCTGCAGTCATCATGGCTCTGGATTTAGAAGAGTGTCAGGTAGGGCCTGCCAGTGTGGTGGAGGGGTAAGGGTCCCCATCCCTTCTGCATCCTTCCAGAAGAGGAAACTCAAGGACAGGCCAGCATGGGAGGAGCAAGAGGAGATTCAGGAATTCTGGGGGTGGAGTCTGGAGCCATCAGCCCATATAAAACTCAGGCAGGCAGGCAGGCAGGCAGAAGGATTGGAGCTCAGGGCCACCATGGAGGACAACTTCACGGGTGGTGATGTGTACCAGAAGCACTTCCTGCCCAGGGACTACCTGGCCACCTACTACAGCTTCGAGGATGGCCCCTCGCCTGAGGCGGAGATGATCAAGTTTAACCTGGAGTGTCTCCACAAGACCTTTGGCCCAGGTGAAGAGAGGTGGCCTTTGCCCCTCAGCCTCTCTCCAGGGACCCCAGTTGGGAGACAGAATGAGTGTCCTGGGGGAGTCCAGGTTCCCCTCAGGGCTGCAGACATGGGTTGGGGTGGGACCCTGGGCCTCTCTGGGCAACTGCATTCCTAGAGGTCGGGTCTGTCTCTCACTTAGCTGAGGAGCTGTGAGGCCCAGGACTCAGGACGTGCAGGAGAGGACCCAGCACCCTGCAGCTCCCAAACTATTCTCCTAGAAGGCCTTAAGGAGAGGGTGGGTGGGGGAGGCTCTATGGATTATTACCAAGTCCAGCCTGCTCTGAGACCTGAGGAAGTCAAGGGCAAATGGGCTGTGGTGAGGTTGGGATGGCACCACACCTGGAAGGCAGAGCCTGGTTGTGGCTGAGGAGAGCCCCACTCGGGGAGTGCTGGGTGGGGTCTCAGCCCTGCCACTCACCTGCTGGCAGGGCCCTCTGCCCAGCACCCTTGTCTGAACCATCCACAACCACCTGCCCACAGTGCTTGGCCATGTCCTCTTGGTTTGTGCAGCCATGTCCTCACTCTGGGTACTTGTCTAGAGAACAGTGAGGGAGAGAGAGTCACCTGGTGGCCCAGGGGCAATAGAGGGCTGACAAGCTATAGGTGGGCAGGTGGGGAAAGCAGAAATCAAAGAACAGAGAGGCTCCAGCCTGGCTCCGAGGGTATGCTGGGAGTCACGCTTCCCTCCAGCTTCTGGGTAGGCCTCGACTCATTGGGGGTCTTCCCAGGTCATCTCCTCCTCAGCCCTCTGCTTCCCTGGTCCCATATTCCACTTCCCTGTCAAGGAACCCACCTGGATGGGGCTGATCTCCAGGGAGCCTGAGACTTAAAGGGCCTCTGCTGGGGACACTCCAGCCTGAACCTTCTCCAGAGCAGGGCCTAGGGTTCCAGTTCCCAGTAAGATACGGGCAAATTGCTTAACCTTTCTTAGAGTCAGTTTTCTAATCTGTAAAATGGGAATAACAGGAGTAGTTGCCACACATGTGGCTCTGGGTTGTAATAGAAACTAATTTATGTAAAGTGTGCAGTATGAGTCTTAGCCTGCTGGAAGCCACCAAGTCAGGGAAAATCCTCCTGCTTGGTGGGGCTTCCTCTTGGGGAAGGCCAAGGGTGTGTGTCCTCCATGCCCTTCAGTCTCTTTTGGGTCTCATTTCTTTCCCTACCCCATACCAGCCTCAGTGGTCCCTCTCCCTCTCACAGGGGGTCTTCAGGGGGATACGCTGATCGACATTGGCTCAGGTCCCACCATCTACCAAGTGCTGGCTGCCTGTGAGGCCTTCACGGACATCACACTCTCGGACTTCACGGACCGCAACCGGGAGGAGCTGGAGAAGTGGCTGAGGAAGGAGCCAGGGGCCCACGACTGGACCCCTGCGCTGAAATTTGCCTGCGAGCTGGAAGGGAACAGGTGGGCGCATAGATTGGCATGGTCCCCTGCTGGGTCTCACCCCACTTTCTCAGAGGGCTGTCTGCTCTCTCTCGGTTGTCCCTGACATTTTGAGGACAGTAGTATCCTCAAGGATGAGACCAGATGTCTTGGGGTGGGGAGAGAGTAGATGGACTTCTGAGTTTTAGGATCATAGGACTGTGTTGAAATGTGACATAGCCAAGTATAACCACTGAAGACCAGGTGACAGGGCCCTCCCTCCCTCCCTCCCTCTCTTTCCTCTCTGTCTTCCTCCTTTCCTCCCCCTTAGCTCTCCTTCCCTCCCTTCCTCCCTCTATTGTCTCCACTTGCCATGACAGGCCTGTGCCCACCACCACCCTGAGCTCAGGCACAGTGTACCCTGTCCTGGGCTTCTCCCGCTCCTAGCTCCCTGTCTCTCCACCTGGGATAATCACTAACATGGGGTTACTTTTCAAAAAGAATTTTATCACATATTTAAATATGTCTAAACAATCCGTGGCTAGTTTCACACATTTTTGAACTTTCTAACAAAGTAATTTGCTCTCTGTTATCTTGCTGGATCTGCTTTTCATCCCTTGACATTGTATTTTTAAAATAACTACATCCACATATCCATCTGCAGCTCATTCATTAACCCTAACCCTCCAATCAGTCCACACCCAGGGCTCTTGGTCCTGCCTGGGGATCAAGTGAAGGGGGCTCACTGGAATCGGAGTGTGGGAGGTTCCTATCACTGTTCCGGTCCACTCTCCTTCACCGTTCTCCTGCTGAGGACCCAAGGCCAAGATTGGGGGAGAGCCACTGCCTGGTCACACAGGGACTCGGGACAACCCCATCTGCTGCTCGCGAGCGGGGACGGGGTTGGCGGGGGGCAGAGTTGCCTTCGCAGCCTGGAAGTGCCTTCCCTGAGCCCCGCCCTCTCTCCGCAGTGGCCGCTGGCAGGAGAAGGCGGAGAAGCTGCGGGCCACCGTGAAGCGCGTGCTCAAGTGCGATGCCAACCTGGGCAACCCGCTGGCCCCGGCGGTGCTGCCCCCCGCCGACTGCGTGCTCACCCTGCTGGCCATGGAGTGCGCCTGCTGCAGCCTCGATGCCTACCGCGCCGCGCTGCGCAACCTCGCCACGCTGCTCAAGCCGGGCGGCCACCTGGTGACCACGGTCACGCTCAACATCTCGTTCTACATGGTGGGGAAGCTCAAGTTCTCCTGCGTGTCCCTGAAGAAGGAGGAGGTGGAGCAGGCCCTACTGGACGCCGGCTTTGACATCGAGCGGCTCCTGCACAGCCCCCAGAACTACTCCGCCACCACTGCTCCCAACGATGGGATGTGCTTCATCGTGGCCCGAAAGAGGTCTGGGCCCTGAGCCAGGAGGTCCAGCACCCGTCGCGTGCTAGAGAGGGGTGGGTAGCATCTAACGCCCCTGCTTTCAGCACTCACCTTCTTTTCTGAAAGTCTGAGATTCTAACATCCTTGCTTTAGAGAGCTAAGTTTCCAACATCCTGTGTTGTAGGATCCCAGGAGTGGAAAATTCCACTTTCTAATACACTAAGTTATCTCACTTCCATGGACTGTAGAATCCCGAGGACACGGTTTCTGTCTTTACCCAGGATGTCAAAGACGAGGAAGCCAGTAGATAGTGGTGTGTTGTAAATGCTTTGAAACCAGCTCTAAAGAGAGAAAAGCACTGATTAGCCATGAGTGGCTATTTCTATCATGTGAGTAATCCAGTCATGGTTGATTTCAAGCTACCAGTGGTTTAACAATTCAATCATAAAACTCCTAAAAATTTTGCAATTGGCTTTCATGAGCTGATAGGAGGAAACCTGAATATACCACTCCTCCCCTTTGCATATTCAGCAAATAAAAATACAGGATGCCCAGTTAATTGAATTTTAGATGAATAAAAATAATACTGTTGTTTAAAATAAGTATGTCCCCCAAATTGCAGGGTACATGCTTGTCCTAAATATATTTTGGTTGTTTATCTGGAGTTCAAATTTAACTGAGTGTCCTGAATGTCATCTGGGAACCCTGATGCAGACTTCTTTTTCTGGCTCCAGTGTGAGAAAAGGGGCCACCCAGGAGCCAGGCTGCTCCCAGCACAGAGGTGCCTTTGTGAGTTAGAAAGAGCTCTCCTATAGGTGAGTAAATGGCAGACAGGTAGGTGTCTCTGGGGTTGATAAATGGCCAAAAGGTGCTCCATGTCCCACTGGAAGGACTCGAAGAACAGGAAGCTGCTTCTGGGCAGACTGGTTGGAGAAAGATGTCCCCTCCTTAAGGCCGACTTGGTCCCACCCCTGAGCACCTACCTGCTGGTCCCCCCTCCTGCCTCCACCTGCACCTTTGTGTGGGGAAAACGCTGCAGAGCTGGGTACAATAACCCCAATAAGGTCTGGATTCTGGTCTCAGCCCTGCTCCACTGCTCTGGACCTTATTCCCTCTCTGTGGAACAGGGGAAATGGGACCTCATCTAATAATCTTCCAGAAAGTTCTAGGAGCAGGAAATCATTGTTATGAAAATGCTTTGAGAAGTAAAAGGTTTTGTACCTATTGACATTATTTCCCCAAAGGGTCAGAGCTGGAACAGTCTTTCAAAATTGAATTTTAGATGAACAAAAATATTTTTTTTAATAAGTCCCCCAAATTGCATGGGACATACTTATCCAACTCCTGCTTTTCACAATCCTGGAAGTTAGGAGCAGTGGTTGCCCAGAGACACAGTCAGCTGGTAGCAGAACTGGAACAAGAACACAGGTGTCCTGACTCCTGGTCCGTTCAGTGTACCAGATGTCTCTGGACTTGGAAGTGTGGAGCCCTCTTGCCCTGTCTCTCCTAGCACAGGCTTGTTTTAGCACCTATGCCCCCATCCTCCCAGCATCCCTCCACTTCTCAGCTTACACTGCCTCCAAGCAGCATGCAGATCCCAGCTGTTCTCCAGCTGTGCATCACCCTCTCTTGACTTGTCTGGAGAGGCACTGCATATGAGCATGTTTTAGACATGCTCACGGTGGAATCATCAACAGGCAGAGGAAGTGGGGCCCTGGAAGTGTCCAGGAATTGCAAAAACGAGGCCTGATAGGAGGTTGTGAGGGCATATGAGGTTTCTGCCAATGCAGCCAAAGGGGCTGATTTCTGCAAGGTGGCCAACAGACAATTGCCCAGGAGGGGCATTGCTCAGGAAAGGAAGCACCACCTGTGCCCTCCTTCAGTGTCAGGACTCCTCATGGAGAGCCATCTGGCCTGAGCATGGCCAAAAGACACAGAGAATCCAAACACATGCCTCACTCCCAGGGCAGCTCAGTGTGCAGAGTGGACTGGCTGCTGTGGGCAAGGTGGTGGGGAAGTCGGCTTCAGGGGCTTTCGGAAGCTGCTAGCATGTTGCACTGGGTCAGGCTGGATTGAGTGGCTATGCGATGCACCTGCCATGCATCCACTGAAGATAATAATATGTGCTTTCTACATGCTTTAATAAAGCATTTTGTTTTACTTTAAGCAGCACAGAACCTGTGTTATGTTGAAACTGTGGGGGAAAGGTCTTTAGAGGAGAAAACTTCACTGTGGCTTTTGTTTGGAGTTACAGTTGCTAAACTTTCATGAGTTGAAAGTCCTTTTGTGTAGCAATTCACTAAATTTCTCCTCCATAGGGTATGGGGCAGGTTTCCTGCTGTATCAGAGATGCAAACAGTGTAAAACCCAACTGTAGTGGCTTCTTCTATTTTTTCCATTGAGGTTTCATAGCAGTGCCAGGTATTGGTTTAGTGACTCAATGGTAATAGAGCTAGCATCTCTGTAATTAACTTAGTCTTTTATCATGGTTGCAAAAAGGCTGCCATAGCTCCAGACACCATGCTTATATTTAAGGCAGGAAAATGGAGACAAAAGGGACTTCGTATTAATCTCTGTCCTCTTAGGAGGAAAGCAAAACTACCTAGAAGACTGCTGATAGACTTCAGTTGTGTATATGGCTCTCCACCAACTGCAAGGAGTCTGGGAAAGGAAGCATGTCACTTTCCTAGTTTCCACAAATAGGCTGGGAGAAGTAGGTTGGCAGTCTCTGGGTTAGCCAGCAGCCAGCCTCAGCCACATTCTTTTTGGGTTGAGCATGGCTGACTTTGTTTCTTCTATCCAAACCTGATTGTCTGAAGCCCCTGGCCTCCTCCATTCCATTCCCTGTGGCATCTGCAGGAGAGCAGTTTCTGGACAGGGCAAGAAACTGGAACTCTGCTAGGTCAACATCCTGGGCCTTTGGTGGATGCCTCACCTGCCCCCACCTGAGCTCCCTGGGGTGGAGGTGGTGACTTCCTCTGCACACAGAGCTCCTATCCCAGTGGGCCCCATCTAACTGGCCCTTCAGGACTCAACTGCACACCAAGAGCCATTCTGAAGTCACCTGAATGCTTCAGGCTCCTTCCATGTGTTCCTTGGTGGGATCTTCTGGAGCTGGGGAAGACTTGTTTTTAGAAATTGTGGACTCAACCTCCCCACCACCAATTCCAGTAAGCTCTGTCCCCATGTGACAGTTGCTTCTTCAATGCCAGTTTGGGAAGACCAGGAGACTGGGAGAGGCTGAGTCCAGCATGGGGGTTGCATATACCCCTCCCCAAGCCTCTGAGGAGGAGGGGCTCCCTGACTCTCCTGAGCCTTCCCATGCTGGGAACCTCTGACTCATGATGGATCTCTTGCTTGGCTCATTCAGGATAAGTTTTATCCTTTGCCTCCTCTCCTTGGGGGCACTTCTGACTTGGGCTCTTTCCTGCCATGTCCTCCATGCCCTCTCCACTCTGATCTATGAACCCAACAGATTCTGTCCTCCTCTGCTCCCTTTTGAGTGCTCATTTCACCAGGGCTGACCTTGTTCAGTGCCTGCTTTGGAGGCAGGGGTCAGATAGCACACACATAGGCCGTGTGCTAATATTCATAACCCACTTATCCCACTGACTAAGTGCCAGTCATAGCCCCTGAGGTCCCAGAGTGACATGAATAAGAAGACAGATGATATAGGCTGTTGGTTATAGAATTCCAGAGGGATAATCCCCAAAGTCTGAGCTCAGAGCACATTAGGGCTTTCACTTTTATACATAAACAAGTTTGGGGTACATCAAGGCAATGGAGTTGGTGCCATTCTATTGGAGGGTGCTTCTTACATTCCTTATATCTTGTCAACAGTCTAGGGATTCTTAGCTCACACAGCTTAGGGACTTTTACTCCACTATGCCTAAAGAGGGACTCTTCTGTCCCTGCTATATTGTTTCCTGCTTCTGCTACTGTGGTTATCTGTTACAGCTACCTGTTAGCCACTCCAAGCCTCTATGGTTAAAAGTCAGTATGCAGAGGTTCTATGTGTCAGCGTGCAAAACCACAGCCTGGCAGCTCTTAAACTGCCAAAGTCGACATTTTGTTCTTCCACAGTGAAGAGGGAAGACAAAAAGGAAATCTGTGACTAGTGACCCATGGTTGCTGCCCTTTGCCTGTGAGCCCAACCTCTCCCCTGGTGCATTCTTTGTGCAGAAGTCTGGCCCATCTTGCGGCTCCCCGCTAATCTCCAAAACCCCAAGTTTATTCTTTTCCCCACAGCTCTGATAAAGGGTAAGGTCAGGAGACATGGTTGTTTAGCAGAGGCATTTTAGTTTGCTTATCTAGAAAGGAAAGGAACAAAAGTTGGCCGTCCTGGTCACGTCAGCTTAGGCAGCAGAGAGGCCCCGGAAACATTTCCAAATGAAATTGTGATTTCTAAAGGAAGTGACCTTAAGACTTAAAGTAGTGGGTAGGCACAGGAAGGAGCCAGCCCAGGACTGTTAGGAGATCAAAGGCTGCAGGAGGTGGGTTCTGAGCTCCTGCACAAGTGGGTACGCCATGTGTGGGGTGGTGCACGGGACAACATGAGTGGAGATCCTCACAGGAAGAACTGGACGTCAGCGACACATGGATTTGTAACAGAAGAAAGTGGCATGCCAGAGAGGGTCAGTTGCCCTCCACTGCCCATTATATCCACAATTCTTTCATGGTACTAAGATTGCTTACCAGGGAACATGGCTGCCCTAAACAAAGACTACATTTCCCAGCCTCCTTTGCAGCCAGGCCAGTCCAGTGAGTGAACTCTGACCAAAGGGAAGGAAGTAGACATCCTCTTGCCAGCTTCCAGAAACTTTCCTTAAGATGTGGTGCATGTGGACTCTTGTTTGTTCTTCACCCTTTACTCCATCCTGCCACCTGGAACGTGGATACTGCTGCCTTGGGTTAGGAGGTCAAGGTCACCTATGATGGGGAAATGAGAAAGAAAGAAACTGGGCCCCTAATCATGTGAAGCGCCACCCACAACAAATAAACTTCCACCCTGTGAATGTCACTGACACTGCTGTTGACCTTATTATTGTTATTTTGGCAAGAATGCCCCAGAAGTGGTGTTGTGTCTCTCTCAGTGCACTAGGTACATGATGTTGACTGTCCCCTTGCAGGTAACGGTTGCCTTGATCACTTGGTTAATGTCTGGCTAAACGTCTCCCCTGTGAAGTAAATGTTTACCTCTTTGTAATTCAGCAGTATCTTACCCAGAGATACTTTGATTCTACAAATATCACAAATCTACTAGTTTTAGCATTAACTGACAATTCTTGCTTGGATGAATGATTATAATAATTATTATCCTGATTGCCAGAAGGTGATTGCTAATTCTGTCATTCTTTCCACATTTATGAGTTGACATTCAAATGTAGGGAGGAGCTTTCCACAGTCCTGTATTTATTTAAACGTGGGCTCAGGATTCCTATTTTATTCAGTGGTTTATGAGGTCTGTTACTACCATTACTTACTTTGATGCACAAATTTGACCAGTAGGGCCTAAGCTACATTACGGAGGGTAATCTACTTCACTCAGAGTGTACTAATTTAAATGTTCATCTCATCTAAAAGATATCTTTATAGTGATATCTGGATTAGCATTTGACCAAATAGCTGAGTGTCATGGCCTCAGCAAGCTAACACATGGATTTTACTGTCAGTGGGGAGGAGAATGACACATCCTTCTTGGTCATAATACACTCATTCTCAAAACCCACGGGATGCCCCTGTCCCCCTTACTTCTGCCTTGATGACCCCTGTACATGGACCTGGGTAAATGCTGGGCGCTCCTCTTGACAGTGAGGAGGTGTTCTACTGAGTGAAAGGCCGTCACATCTCACCTTGCTGGATCCTGGCAGGACCTGGGCCTCCTGTCTCCGTCTCCAATCTCCTGTTGGTAGCCATGTGGATACCACTCAGGAGCAGAGATTGGAAGGTGGTTGATGTACTAGGGCCATGTGGGCAAAGTGTGGATGGGTTGCCTTCATGTTGCCCTGGTGTTAGAGTTTGAATCTGGAATGACCCCAAAGGCTTGTGTGCTGAGGGCTGGGTTCCCCACTTGAGGCACTCTTGGGAGGTGGTGCAAACCTTAGGAGGTGGGGCCTAGTTGGAGAATGTCAATCACTGGGGGCCAGTCTTTGAAGGGAGTATTTTGTCCGCATCCCCTCTCTTCCTGGCCAGCATGAGGTGAGCAGCTCTGTTCTATCAAATATTTCCCACTGTTTTAGTCAGTTTCTTTTTCTTTTCTGCTGTGACCAAAAGACTTGACAAGAGCAATTTTAGAGGAAGAAAAGTGTATTTGAGGCTCGGGGTTTCAGAGGTTTCAGTGTAGGTGATGTGAGGCAGAACATCACACGGGAAGGGTGAGGAGGAGGAAAGCAGCTCAGGGTGTGACAGGCAGGAAGCAAGAGACAGCTTCCTTCACCATGGACAAAATATAAACCCCAAAGGCACAGCCCCATTGACTTACCTCCTCCAGCCATACCCTATCTGCCTACAGTCACCACCCAGTAATTCCTTTCAGGGGATTAATGCACTGATGAGGTTAAGGCTCTCATAACCCAATCATTTCACTCTGAACTTTCTTTCATTGTCTCTCACATGAGCTTTTGGGCCCACCTCATATTTAAACCATAACACCCACTATCATGTTCTGCCTCACCACAGGCCCAGAATCAAGGGAGCTCAGTCCATGGACTGAAACCTCTGAAGTCATGAGTCAAAGTAAATCTTTCCTCCTCTAAGTTGATTCTCTCAGGTATTTTGTCATAGTGTCAAAAAGCTGACTACCACACAAAGATAGTGGCCTTGGCTGGACCCCTTATTCTGACCTCTGGGGGCTGGTGGCCAGGCACCTGGGAAACTCTGAGGATTAAGTCATTAAAAGAACTTTAAAAATGTCCTTCCAACCCAGCTGGTCCAGATGTATTGCACCTTGTTACATCTGTGTTCCCATCCCCTTCACCCTGGACAGGTATGGTTTAGGGACAAGCATGTATGCTTCTGTTCTCTGGAAAGCCCCTGGCCCAGAAAAATACCCAGCTCTGCCCTTTCCTCAAGGAACCTTGGGTCTGAGGGGAATCCCTTCGGCCAGTCCTCTCTCTAGAACACTCTGCAGGAGGCACCCCTCCATTCTCACACTGCTGTTAAAATCCTGCCCCACCTGGACGTGACAAGCCTCACCTCCCTCTTCCAAGCCCGATGAAACCTCTATTTTCAAAACCAACAGGGCACCAGGCAGAATTCAGGGGTTTGTAAATCCCTGTGGTTAGACTCACATGAACATAGGAACTCTTTGACAAATAAATGAACCAAGCCACAGCTGTGTATGGCTGTGTCTGATTTTACACACACAAACACACACACACACACACACACACTGCTTTCTCCTCTGAAAGTTGTCTGATGTTGAGAACATCTAAATTGTCCTTCCAATATGAGGTCCACTGAATTTTCCTCCACTTTCTTCCCTCCCTTTCCTCTGTACCTTAGGGGACACAGGATTAATACATAGTACACCTTGGATCATGGCATGCTGTCCTCACTGGTCCCTGCAACACCATCTTTTATTAACCAAAGAATCAACAGAAAAGGTAGAGCAAATGCTTACGAAACAAATGCCCTCGTGATATCTGGGACACGGACAGTGACCTGTATTCACCTGTGTGGTTTTCCCTGCCCACTGCTTCATTCCCTTGCTTTTATATTTATAAAGCTTTACCAAAACTGTATTTTCCTACAAGTAATGGTTTCAATGGTTGACGTTTTTAAGTTTACACAAAGATGTCATGCTGTCTGTGTGTTTTGTTATGGCTTAGATATTGAATGTACCCAAAGACCCATGGGGTGAAGGTTTAGTCACAGGCCTGTGGCTCTACTGGGAGTTGGTGCAACCTTTAGGAGGTGGGGCCTAATGGGAGAAAGTTAGGTCATTGGGGGCAATATTCTTGAAAGGGACCATGGACTCTCCTCTCTCTCTGTCTCTCTTTGCTTCCTGGTTGCCATGAAGTGAGAAGCTCTGCTACTACCACATGCTCCCCTCCTGCCTTGCTACAGTCCCAAACAATGGGGCAAAGTGACCACAAACTGAAACCTATGAAAATATGAGCCAAAATAAGCCTTTCCTCATTTTAAGTTGATTTTCTCAGGTATTTTGTCATAGCTAGGGAAAGCTGACAAATAACATTAATCTTTGGGGAGTTTGCTTTTCACTTACAATCCCATTGCTAAGATTCAGCATGTGGTTCACTGATTTTCTTAGATGATTCAAAAGGACTGCCAATCGCTAATGAGGCTAATGCTCATCTTAGCTAAATCTGGTTTTGAGTCAATGTAGGGCAATCTGGGTATTGGGCAAGTGTGCTCTATAGTTCTTCTGTATTTAGCATGTTCTGTGGGTTTATCCCTGTTTTATAGAATTTGGAAAAGCATTTGTTTTTCATTTTAAATGATTGTAGATTGCTACAGATTAGACCTTGAACATCCCCCCAGAGGTCCCTGTGTTGAGAGATTGGTTGCTAGCTTGTGGTGCTATTGGGAAGTGGTGGAACATTTAGGAAGTAGGTTTTAGTGGAAGGAAGCTAGGTCAGTGAGGGTGTATGCTTGAAGGGGATATTGGGACCCTGGTCCATCTTTTTACTCTTGGCTTCCCAGCTGCCATGATTTGACAGACCTCCACTGATATGTACTCCTGCCACGATGTCCTGCGCTACTACAGACCCAAAGCAATAGGGCCAAGTGACCATGGACTGAAACCTCTAAGGCTGTGAGTCAAAATAAACCTTTCCTCTCTGTAAGTTGCTTATTTCAGGTATTTCATCACAGTGATGTAATGCTAACTCACAGATATTTATAATAACTGAGTACTTATTTTGATGGCCTTGTTGCTTGTATCTCAAGCATATTTTTTAAAAAGAGTCATTTGTCCGGGTCTCAACCACCATTCCCATTCAGGCAAGAGAGCAGGGCTCCTGTGCAATGCTCAGTGGGAATGTTCCAGTTCACAGAAACACGAAGGAGTGAAGTCAGGATGACTTGCAGAAAATCTGTGGACAAGAATGGAGCCTATGATATAATCTAGTTTCTCCCCAGAGTTCTGGAAGGATCACTTCTGGCCTTCCCACACTGACAAGATTGGCTTTTTTCCTCGACACCTTCAAGTTATTGCACCCCAAGGAGCCAGCTGTATGTTTGGAAGAAGAATGCATTCTTGCACTTCTCTTGCTTAATTGTTCCATTTCAATGTGGTAGAAACTTTCAGAGCCAGGAAAATATAACACACAAACACACACACACACACACACACACACACACACACACACACACACATACACTACGTGTAGCCTACGTTGAACTTGGATCACTCATAGCTGCCGTACAGTCTCTTGCCCTGCTATGGTCTTCTCTCAACAGAAGAAGCAGAGGGACCCTGCAAGAGACTAGATCTTGTCTCTCTTCTGCCCAAAACCCTTCAAGGGATTCCGTTAGAGTAGAAGGTGAAGTACCTCTCTTGGCCACAGGCCTACAGGGCTGGACTCTTGTTTTCTCACACTCTGCTCCCCTCTGACCTTTCTATTACACAAGCACTAGGCTGGATGCCGTCTCAGGGCCTTGCACTGGCTGTTTCTTCTGCCCAGAGTGCTCTTTCTACAAGTCTCTGCATAGCTCACACCCTCTCTCAGATATTTGCTAAAATATTACTAAATAGGCAGTCTTACCTGATGAACTTTTTTTTTTTTTTTTTTTTTTTTTGAACTGGGGATCGAACTCAGGGACACTCAGCCACTGAGCCACATCCCCAGTCCTATTTTGTATTTTATTTAGAGACAGGGTCTCACTGAGTTGCTTAGGGCCTCGCTAAGTTGCTGAGGCTGGCTTTGAACTCGCGATCCACCTGCCTCAGCCTCCCAAGTCGCTGGGATTATAGGAGTGTGCCACCACTCCCGGCTTACCTGATGAACTTTGAAAAAGCCCTCTATGCTATTTCTGTGCTTTTTTTTCCTCTTTAAAGCTCTAACTTTTAAAAAACATTTGCTATGCTCATTGTGCCTTTCTTTCTCCCTCCTCACCGCTTTCTCTTTTTCTATCTATCTGTCCCCACCCCACTCCCTCCAAGAAGGCACATGTTTTACAGTGTTAAAAGCACAGTTGGTCTGGGGATGTGGCTCGGTGGTACAGCGCTAGCCTAGTATGTATGAGGCCCTGGTGTTCCATCCCTAGCACTGCAAAAGCCAAACAAAAAGCCAAAAACTTCAGTTACGTCCATGATACCCATACATCTGGCACAGGGTGCGGTTCAAGACATATTTTGTAATGAAAGTATAAATGAGTGAACTTTTCTCTTTGCCCCAATTTCACCTTGCTCTCCATAGAGGGTCCTCTTCCTTTGCCCTGATTTATCACGCAGCATCGACTCTCTGCCATACGTAATCTCTTATCTGAGCTGGATCTCTTCTGTACCCTTCTTTCATTATCCCACATCGGGGAGGCGTCTTTGTACCTGGGACATGAGGTCCCCCGGACAAGCATCTGTTGTTTGCTTTATGTGATTTAATAAACAATCAAACCCAAGGTTTTGTTGGTATTACTGATTGGGAACACGTTCCTTTTAAGAGAAATTGTAGAACATGTAATGTCAGTTGAAAGAAAATCATACATAAGTAACAATGTACATGTTGTGAGCTAAGGTGTGTCCCCAAAATTCAGGTGCTGAAGACTTGAGGCCTGGTCCCTCAGAAGGTGACTGTATTTGGTGACAGGGTCTTTAACCAGACCATAAAGTTAAAACCAGGTCATTATGGTGGGCGCTGGTGCTACGTGGCTGGTATCATTATAAGAAGAGGTGATGAGGACGTAGGTACCAACGGAGGGAAGATGTAAAGTTGGTGAAGATGGAGCCCAGGGACAGGCCTCAAGAAATAACCCTGAGGACAACTTGACCTTGGATTTTTAGACTTGAGGATTGTGCAGCAATGAACTTGTTGTTGGAGCCATACCGTCTTGGTGTCTGTCACGTTAGCCTGGCAAAGGCTCAGCCCTGAGGAGCAGCTGCAGGAACAGCTGCGAAGGTGTACTAAGCACCTGAGTTTGGGGAAAACAGCACTGGGCAGATAGGGGTTTCGAGGGAACCCCAGCTTTTCCAGTTCCTACCGCACAGCCTCCAGCAAAACCTGCCTTTCTGATTCTCAGTGTCCTGTTTTAGAGAACGAGGCTGGTAGTAGCCACCTGGCCAGGAAGCTAAAAGGCCTGAAGCTGTGGTAACATGTGCAAAGCTCTGCTGCTCAGCACATGGGGGGCTCATTGTGGGACAGCTGGCTCTAAGAGGGAGAGGGACTTGTCTTTTAACTGCAGCACTCAGGAATCAAAGCCCCAGCCTCCTCGCCTTACAGTCCAGGCCACCAGGCCAGTCGGGTCAGTGAACCAGGCACTTCACTGTGGCTTTAATCTCCCAGGAACAAGGAGGCCAACACGCTTTCCCTTTTATGTCTAGGGAGACGGACACAGATTGGAGCAATGACTTGTGCTAGGCCACCCATGAGGATGGCCCAGAGTCAGCATGAGCCTGCAGCCCGGGACCTGGCCCCTGCAGCCCAGGCTCTCTCCCTGCTGCCTCCAGCTCCAGAGGAGTGGCAGCGAGAAGCACGCTCCTCCTCTTTCTCCGCCCTCTCAGCCTGCTGGCTCCCAGGGAAGGGGAGGAGTTCTCGCTGGCTCTGATGCCACCATCACCACGGCAACGCGGCCATACTGGGCCCAACGGACTAAGGGGCCTGGGGCTGCGGCCTAGCGTGGCCTGGTGGGCAGAGCTGGCAGCATGGACACCCTCTTCGTGGAGGAGGTGGCCGCCTCCCTGGTCCGGGAGTTCCTCAACAGAAAGGTAACCCCTCGCCCTCTCCAGAGTCCACGTGGTGGCTCCAGTCTTGGAGGGCAGCCTGGGGCTCCCCTAGCACCTTTGGGGAGGGAGCATTCCTGGCCTGTTGCCTGCTTCAGAGATACCCCCACCAGAGTGCCATTTTCCCAGGGTAGGGGAAACTACATTTCCCAGGAGCCATTTCTGTCATGGTCATCTGGCATTTCAGCACAGCAGGGCTGGGTCCCCCTGTCCTCTGCCTTCCCCTGGCATTCACTCTCAGTGGGTGGGAGGTGGCTGAGTGGGGAGGGGGGTTTCAGGGCAGAGCCAGCTCCCTGTGCACAGTGGGCCAGAGCCTGGCTGCCAGCCTCCATGGCCAGTCAGCCCCAAGCTGTGTCCCCCTGGGAAAGAGCTTCCCACAGAGGAGCCCCAAGGGCTGAGGAAAGTTCTGGACAGTCAGACCTTTCAGTGGGAATTCTGGCTGTCACATTCATGTTTTGTAGGGGGATTTTCTAAGTTCCCTATTGTCTTGTCCCAGGAGAGTTTTCAGTGTTTACAAGTTGAGAAGGTCCTTAGCTCTAATCCACTCTGACAGTGGAGATAGAGACTTGGGTGAAGAAGGAACTTGCTAGTGTGTGTGTGTGTGTGTGTGTGTGTGTGTGTAGGGGTGGTGGTGGTGGTGGTGGTGTCACAGGCATGAGAGTGTCAGGGAGCATCCAATACTTGATTCTTCATGAAGTGACTGAGGGCTATATGCTGTCGGTTCTGTGCTGATGGGGCACTTGCCTGGAATGGAAACACACACACACACACACACACACACACACTATATTAAATAGAGCAAAGGTGAAGGCCTTCGAGGTTAGATGGAGGAGGTTCAAGTATGTGCTACTACTTTGCAGTGTGAGCCTGGGCACTTTACTCACGGCCTCAGTCTCCTTATCTCTAAAATGGGAAAATTAAGACCCACACTTCACATATTCATAATGAGGGTCAACAGTAAGACAAAAGCAGCTCCTAAGCATTCTATCTGATGGGTAGATACAATGCACACATAGAAATTCAACCTGCTTCCCTACCTTTGATGCCCACCTGTTTTGAAAGTGACTGTGATTTTTATAATTTATTTTATTTTGAGAAAATTCAAATGCATTTAGCTTCATTGTATCTGGTTTTAGCTTCCATCACCAAATGCTGGCTGCACCTTGGATTATCTATGGTGCAGATAATCAGCAAAGCAGGGCTGGGTCCCCCTGTCCTCTTCCCTCCCACTACTGCCATTTAAGTTTGGGCTGCTAAGCAAAACTCTCAGAGAAGTCTTCCTCATGCCTTTCCTTTCTTGAGTACAAATGAAGCCCATAGTCCCTGCTGACAGCCAATGGTGCCCTAGAGCTTGACCTCAGGTTACCTTCCCAGCATCATTTCTCCCTTCTCCTCCATGTTTCCCCCTGATCTATTCAGGCCCACCCTAACTTCCATTTCTTCCAGAGAGCTTCTGAGCTCCAGCTGGAGTGACCCTCGTCTGTGTTCTCTTTTTGGTGCTCATGTCATAGTCAATACGTCCGCCTATCTCGCCGCCTAGATGGGGCCACAGAGTCAACCCCCAAACTGGATGGCACCTTGGAAGTGGTCCAGTCCTCTCAGCTTCCTGATTTCCATGTTTTATCTGCACACACTAAGGTCCCTGAGAGTAGAAAGGAGCTGTCCCCAGTCACTCAGAAAGTCACAAGAGCTGGTCTGCAGCCCAGGGCTGCTGTTTTTCTCAGCAACTTCTGCTCCAGGGCAGAGATCCTGAGTTCCTCACAGGGCTCTGTATAGGCAGGTACTCAACAAAAGAATGCCCATGGTGGGAGGCACTGTCTAGATGTCTGGGTGCTTTCTCCAATCTTTAAAGCAGTCCTTAAAAGAGAGGTAATTACAGCATTCCCTTTTATGTAAGACTTTTGTGAGACCAGGAGGCCAAGACACTTGCCCAGGGTGAGCAGGTCCGACCACATCACTCCTCAAACACTCCACTGGTGTCCCAGCACCAGAATGCTACATGGCTCCCCATGTTCTGGCTACCCCTTAGACTTCCTCTACCATGGCCTTTACCACCTTCCATCCTCTAGTCAAGTGGGCTTCCTTGAACTCACCAAGCATGATCTGCCTTCAGGGAGACTTATCACAGTCTTCAGTGACATGAGGGTCCACAGGGTTGACACTTCTGATGCCTAAGCCTCTTGGGTCTGTGACCCCTTTAGGGGAGTGATATGCCCCTATCTGACCTCTGCCACCCTTTCAATCACAGTCTCGCCCTGGGATTGTCAGTACCAGTCCAGCATTCTTTCCATCATCTCGATTCCAAGCACCCCACCTGTTCTATGTCCAGCTCATCCCCCTTCCCAGCCCCACACCAACTCTTCTCCAGCTTATCTGCATCTGCATTCTGTTGCTCTTGCCAATTTTTCATGGTCCCCCGGCCCTACTGCCACTCCTCCCATAACTTACCCTCTTGTCATTGAAATTGCATCCTGCATGACAGACTCGACTGACCCCTTGATCTGCTCTCCCTTCATCCTACTCCCCTGGTCTGGGTAAAACTCAACTCTGTTTACTCCATGCCTGCACTCCCAGAACTGAGTGGGATTGGAGGAACCCACCTCCATGTCGATAGCATCACTTAAATCCATGGCCACTCAACCCTGCCATGCCTCAGAGGTCCCTGTCACCTGCTTACACCTTCTTTCTCTTCAAACCACATAGCTCCTTCCCCATTTAATTTTACCGAGGAAACAGAAGCTGTCATGAGAAATGAGTTCTATCCCGTGGGCTCCCAGCCCCACCCTTCCCGACCTTCCTGAACCATGCATTCCATCCTGGTCCTGTGAAGAGATTCTCTATGCTCTGAGCAAGGCCAGCCCTGGGCTGCCGCATCTCAAGGACAGCCCTAGTGATTGCCACTTGCACCAACCTCTGCCACATGTTCCTTCTCTGCTGGGTACACACGTGCTCCTGCAGGACCCCAGCTTGGCCCCCAAGCCCCTCCAGCTACTAGTCTTTTTCTCCCTTTTATAGCAGACCCTTCTGAAAGAACTGAGTCTGCTCTGGTTCTAACTCTTCTCCCCACTTTCTCAAACTCTTCTGAATCAGGGTTTTTCTCCCATCCATCATGGAGACACTGTCAAGGTCATCATTGATCATTGACCTCTAAACTCCTTGCCTTTTTTTTGGTACCAAGGTTTGAACCCAGGGATGCTTAACCACTGAGCCACATCCCCAGCCCTTTTTTATATTTTATTTAGAGACAGGGTCTTGCTGGGTTGCTTAGCGCCTCACTGTTGGCTGAGGCTGGCTTTCAACTCGTGATCCTCTTGCTTCGGCCTCCTGAGCCACTGGGATTACAGGCATGGGCCACCAAGCCAGGCTCCTTGCCTTTCCTGATCTAACAATTATGCTTATCAGAGTTGATTGCAACCTTCTTGGCTTCTAGGAGACCACCTGCCCTTGGCTTCCTCCTCTCTGGTGGCTCCTTCTCAGATCTTTGCTGGTCATCCCTCCTTTCCCTGACCTGTGCAATGCATGATAGTGGCTCAAAGACTCAGTCTGTGGTCCTCTTCTTTTCTCTTTCCTTCTTTATTGATTCTTGAGGCATCTCAGTCAGTCTTATGGTTCCAATACCATCAATGCACTGACAATTCCCAAATGTCTATCTTTAGCTGCTCTCTCCCTGAATCCATTGAATTCTTTCCAGCTGTGAGTGCTGCATTTCCACTTGGATGTCTAATTAGCATCTCCACTTGATATGTACGATAGTGTTCCCACAGACATTTCTGACACCAAATTGTGAGCTTTTTCCCCTCTGAACCAACCAGGTCTCCAACTTTTTGGACACCAATTGAGTTTCCCACAATTCAACCAAGTTCTGATGCTGGAGTTAGTGAAGACCCTATGGTTAAGGACCCTGATTCTCCTCACACTCCCCGCATCCAGCCCATCAGCCCCTCTATTGTCTTTACCATCAGAGCGCACTGAGAATGCAGCCACTTCTTACTGCTAATGATGCAAACACCCTGGTCTAACCCTCTCCCAACTTTCATGTGAACTGCATTGTTCAGTAACCTTCTTTCTAAATGGTTTCTGCTTAATCCCCTGCCTTTTATATTCTATTTTTAACCTAGCAGTCAATGATCCTTTAAAAATGGTAATCCTTAGAGTACTCTTTTCAAATGCTATACCCCATCAGAAGAATGGTCGACATGGCCTTTCCTTACCAGGCTCTGGGTGACCTCCTTGACCTCACCTCCTGACACATTCCCCTGACTGTGAGACTCCAGATGCATTGGCACTTGCAACTGCCACAGGTCCTTTGCACTTGCTGTTCCTTGCTTGGAACACTTCTCCCAAGTGTCTGCATGGTCTGCTCTCTTGCTTCCCTCATATCTCTGCTCCATGAACATGGATTAGGATTGTCACCTAATCCATGAACCACTTCCTGATCACCTTTTTATAAAATAGCAACCCTTTTCCATGCCACTGCCTGGCCCTCTCTGTCTCCCTACCCATATATATATTCCCCGCTCCCCACTGCATATCTGACTTGTCTTTTTCCCTGTAGAATGCAAACTCTATGAGAGTGGGACTTTGATTCATTCATTTCTCTGCCTCCAATAGCTGGACTAGTAGACTAGGGGTTCCTTCAATTCACAGATGGGGAAGCCAGGAGACAAGAGTGAGCTCACGGATGATGCTCACGAACAGCTGCCTATGGAAAGTAGTGCACTGTGCCTTCATGTTCACTCTCCCTGTTCTGTTTCCACAGTGGTGAACATGAGCCGCTGCCCATGGTACACTTACCATCCATCAGTGGTCTGCTTCCCACAGACTGGGAGCTCTTACTCCTTCTGTATTTCCTACATCTCGGACAGCCTAGCATACACCAGGTTCAGGGCAAATGTTTGTTGAGTGAATGAAGATCAGTGGCTGGATGGGACTGAAGGCTAGTTGACTCCCGAGAGCACCTCTGGACTCTACTCCAGTGGTTTTCAAATGTTGGTGTGTATCACCATGGCGGGGTGGGTGTGAGTAAAAGAATGTGGATTTGGTGATTGGAAATGTTGGTGAACATAAAGAGATATCCATCAGAAAGAAAGGCTCATATAGAATGTTCTTTACTCCTCTAACCCATGGAGAAGCCAGGTGCAGCCTTGATGAGATGCAGTGGTTGCTTTGAGGGCCGCCTCTCTGGCCAGGGGATACTCTCTCCTGATGCATCCTGGCCGCCTCTTCTCCACTGCACACATCCATCTTTCTCTGTCCCCTTCCTAAGAGCTCCTTTTCACTCTCTTTGCTTCAAGGTCATGTGTACACCTCGTTTCCAAAATTGACCTTCTTACCTAAATTCATGGCAAGCAGCAGGGTGGTCTTGTTTTCCCAGCAGGCAGAGATGCTATAAAATTCTGAACACAAAGGCTGGGGGGATGTCGAATCTTATTTAGCACTGGGGGTCCGGGAATCCATCAAGAGCAAGGGACGCCCTTGACCCAGGCTGAGCCCTTTGTGAGGCATGTCCTCATCCTGCAGCCATTCAGTGGTCATGGTGGCTGGTGAGGGGGCAGGCAGCAGCTGCAAAGGGAGAACCCAGGGTCCTGCTGGGGACAGGACTTCCCTCTCCCCTCCAGAACCTAGGTCTCTGGGCATTTAAGGTGGGAGGATGGACAGCAGCTATGCTGGTGACCCAACAAAATGTTTGCCCTGGGCTCCCCATGGGCCTGGGTCTCTGAATCACCTGCTCACAGGCTGGGGTGGTCAGACCTACTACATGATTCCACTGTATTGTCATGGGTCACTCGACCCTCTCCCCTCCTTAGCCATCTCAGAGGTGAAAGGAGTGAATATTGGCCTTCTGTTATTTTTTTTCTTTTGTTCACTTTTGAAGTTTCATATTCTATGGCCACAAATCTAAGGCCAAACTCAAGGCCCCCAAGTTGGCTTTGGGTGAGTTAGTTACCTGGATGTCACTCCTTACCTGTAAAAATGGCTTTGACTGGTGGGGACATGGTGAATCCCAGATGGACCCACAGGGCTGCTGTAAGAAGTAGAATAATAGCTGCAAGGGTGATGTCAAGGGTAAAGTTTATATAAAAATGAATTCTTAACTTGCAATAACCTTGCAAGGCAGGCCAGATGAGAAGGATCATAACCAAGAGCAGTTGTCTTTTGTTTACCCTGCGTCAGAGGACGGAAGGTTTTGATTTAACATGGAGAACAGTGATTCAGCCTTCTTCCCTCAGGGCTTAAAGAAGACTTGTGTGATCATGGACCAGGAACGCCCACGCACTGATCTCAGCATAAACAGCCGAAATGATCTCCGCAAGGTTTTGCATCTCGAATTTCTCTACAGGGAGAACAAGGTGCGTGCATGCTTTTTAATGTGTGGCATGGAGCTCTGGAACTGAGGAGCACCTCTGGGCCCGCAGGGATGACAGGAGGCTTGTGGAACTCCTGGCCAGCCCCATCCAAAGTGGGGAGAAATAGACAAGGCCGTTGCTGGCAGGGCCCATGGCTTTCACCCTGGGCAGCCCTGTGCCACCCAGGGGCATGTGGCTCTCCTGTGGTTGTTATGGGCTCATTGGTCCCAGAGCCTGTGGCTGTGCCTAGCTTCAAGTCCTCCCCTGTGCTCCCTCCTCCCCACATGAGGCACATGAGGCTATTTTTAGCAAGAGTGTACTTAATAATATAGTATTCAGTTATACTAAAATTTTCCATTCCCTGCCTGTGTAAGATTTTCCTTCCTTGGTTCTGAGTAATGCCTTCATTTTCAGTCTACTGTGACATATAATTCAGAGAAGCAGGAGTTGGGCTCAGTTCACTCAGGTGCGTCCACAAGTGGCTGGCACTTCCTTGGGTGGGAAGGGGCTTCTCTGATTCCCCAGACTCAATCCTAGGCACCTGCTGTTACAGGCGTTCAGGGCGAGCTTCAGGTTTCTTTTGTGTGTGTCTGCTGCGTGTGTGATGGAATAGTCACGTGCTCCTTTAATCAGTATCTGTCCCCCATGGGGCAAGGCTAGCCACAGCCTCTTTTTGTTTACTATTGTGTCCCTATACTTAGTGTCATCATCTGATGACACAGTGAGGCGTCACTTTGTATTTGTGGAATAAATGAATGAGTAGATGGATATGTGTTTATATGAAGGAATGAAGACAACTCTGTCTTCATTGCTCTTTCTGTTGGGAAGGCAGACTACTTTAATTCAGAGAATGGGCTTTCCAGAATATGTTGCCTGGTGGTTGGGTGTAGTCAGAATCATGATGAAACTTTTGATTGATCATGTAGTTCTGCATGTGTTGTAATTTTAAAGACAAACAATACAAAGATATCTCTGTAGAAGCCTAATATGCACAACAAAGAAAGGAAGTCATCCTATTGACTGCAGGTAGGGAGAGCCTGCCTTCTGGGTCAGTCCCCCAATACCCTGCTAAGCAGTTTTTAAACCAATGATGTAATGGGATCCCCCCTACCCTCAGGAGGAAGCTGTGAGCCACAGAAAAGTGGTAATCCAGGTCTCACTGTCAGTTATGGGATAGGGGTTCTGATTCCCAATCCTATCACAGCAAAAGTGGTCACACTTTTTCTTTTTTAAATTTGTAATGCTTTTTTCAAACAAAATCTTAGATTGGATTGTTACAGGGGTGAGACCAAGGTTACTTCTGAGACACCCAGTGGAACCTCCAAACCACTTGGAAACCATCTAAATATATATCACGGGCCAGAGAGGAACTTAGGCCTGGTTTCCCTCATCAGAGCAAAGGATGGACTTGCAGGAAAATCTGTAAATTTCAACCAACTGGTCCCCAACTTACAAGTGCCCTC
The DNA here is from genome assembly GCA_020662805.1 of Glaucomys volans. NCBI lineage: Eukaryota > Metazoa > Chordata > Mammalia > Rodentia > Sciuridae > Glaucomys > Glaucomys volans. Next base: position 71,946 of record JAJEJO010002376.1, read on the forward strand.
TGGTTGCCAAAAATTCTTATACTTGCCTTTTAGGAGAAAAAGGCCATGGGAGCTGGGTGAAGTCACATCAGAGGCTCAGTAAAGACAGCACATTGTTGGCCTTCCTCTTCTGGGTCTGGGGTGACACTCACCCCTGTTTCTTGCATGTTCCTATTTACTTTCCCGTAAGCCATCCTGGGGGAAGAAAACTGCTCAACCAGGCAGCGGGTAACCCACGATCCTCTATCTGCTGGATTCTGAGGCAGGAGAGTGCACTGTGGATTTTAAGATTTTGCACAGGGGTCAGGTTTGTTGCCCAGAAAACACAATTATCCATTTTTGTACAGTGAGATTTTTATGGAAAACCAGCTTTATGAAATTTATCAGAAGTTTCTCTGGGATTCAAGTGATTTTTATTTCCTCAGCATAGGTAGCCTCCCTAAGGTAACTGTTGTTCTAAGGGACTTTATATCTTTTCATCAGACTTGATAAGTGCCCTGATTATTTGATTTAAATAGTAGTCATTAGCTGTGATACAATGAATTAGAGCCTATATTTTTACAGAAAAAAATGTGCTTATTTGTCTGCTTGTTGCATGATAATTTTGACATTCATTCAGCCAAAAGCTCATATGATCCTGGAAAGCCCTAAAACTTAATGTTAATATTCAAAATAACTTTTTTCCCCCATTGGGTATACGATAGATTAACATGCCATGTAAAATTGAGGTTTTGAAAAATGATGTCTAGATTCATATAAAGGTGGGATGTGTCTGTTGTGAGTCAAGTGATGTGAAAACCCAAAGGTCTAATTCAGACAATCTAGAACCTTCAATCTCCCTGATGGAGAGAAAAAGCACGAAGGCCGAAATCAGTTAAACAAATTAAATCTTTCCCTCATCTCCAGTCATTGAAAGTTTTAGACTTCAAACAAATAAAGCCATCCTCTGATTTTAAACTGTCTGATAAATCTGTTGAGTTTGGTCCTAGTCCATTGGCAGTGGGTCTGAGATTTTTGCCGCATGGGTTGTAGGAACAGACGGGAAGGACCTGACCAGCCCTGAGGGCACTCTGTGCTCCAGGTCTCTGTCAGATGGCTTCCCACTCTGATTGCACAACCACTGGCCCCATGTCTGGCCACTGCTCAGCAGGGTCTGGGTGGTTGCAGGTTCATGGGGTGGAGACTGAGGCATGGCAGCTGCTGTGGAATGTGGCCATGTCTGTCCAAAATACTTGGGGGAGTTTTAGAAGAAATCAGGGCTCTGATCCTTGCTATTTTGGCTTAGGAAGTCTCAGTGTGTCATGAGAATCTGTATTTTCAAGAAACTTTCAAAGAGAATATTTAGACAAGGCTGCAAAATACTGACATCATTTATTTCCAAAAGCTACCACTAACAGTTTTATTTATTTATTTATTTTAGGGTTGGGGTATAAACTGAGTCAATTCTGACCACTTCTGTATGCTTTTCATATTGACCCTCTGTTCCACTGAGGGGAACTGATGTTCAGTGCTAAAGGTAGAGAGTACATACTAAGAAATGTTCAGGCCCCGAGTGCTTATGAATCTGTAGTTAGTGTTCCCTATAGATTAAGATTTTGTTTCCAAGTCAAAGAATATATATTTTCTTATTTTAAATTTTTATTTGTTCTTTTTAGTTATATATGGCAGTAAAATGTATTTTGACATATGTATGGAGTAGAACTTCCCATTCTTGTGGTTGTACATGATGTGGAGTTACACTGGTCATGTATTCATATATGAACATAGGAAACTTATGTCCTATTCATTCTACAGTCTTTCTGATCCCATCTCCCTCCCTCCCCCCCAACTGCCCCCTCTACTCCCCACCCCCACCCCTGCCTGCCTATTGTGAGTCAGCATCCATATATCAGAGAGAACATTTGGTCTTTGGTTTTTTGGGATTGGCTTATTTCACTTAGCAAGATAGTCTCCACGTACCTGCAAATGCAATAATTTCATTCTTCCTTATGGCTGAGTAATATTCCATTGTGCACATGTATCACATTTTCTTTTATCCATTCATCTGTTGAAGGGCACCGAGTTTTGTTCCATAGCTTAGCTATTGGGAATTGAACTACTATAAGCATTGATGTGACTGCATCACTATAGTGCAACGGATTTCAAGTCTGTTGGGCATATGCTGAGGAGTGGGACAACTGGGTCAAATGGTGGTTCCATTTCAAGTTTTCTGAGGAATCTCCATGCTGCTTTCCAGAATGGTTGCACCAATCTACAGTCCCAACAGCAATGTATGAGTGTAACATTTTCCCCAAATCCTCACCAACATTTATTGTTACTTATAAAACAGTATCTTTCTTCCTTTTTTTTTTTTTTTTTTTTTTGTGGTGCTGGGGATTGAACCCAGGGCCTTGTGCATGTGAGACAAGCATTCTACCAACTGAGCTATAGCCCCAGCCCAATATTTTTTTTTTTATGAAATTATTCCTAGGAGAAAAATACCAAGAGATTTGCTTGGGTATTCATCTATTCACATCACACTTTATTATGATTGTTCATTGAATTGCCAAACCCATGCATTGGATGTTAATTCTTCTGGGGTAGAAATTTTGTCTTCATCTCTGCATCCCTGCCTACCTTAGTGACTGGCATATATTATAGGCAGCCAGCACATATTTTCTGAAAGCATGTATGAATGAGTGAGAAGTTGATAAGCTTATTTCAAAGAACTGGAATAGCTGCTTTTCCACCCTTCCTTCCCCTGAAACTGTTCACATAATTAATATTTGTTTTCCTCTCCCAATGACAGGCAAAAGAAAATCATCTAAAAACAAACCTTGAACTCATGACCAGATATTTTCTGGATCACTCTGGAAATACAGAAAACAATTTAACTCACGAAACCCCGATCCCTGCACTCTCAGTTCCAAAGAAAATTAACAAATTGCCATTGAGATGCTCAGAGACCAAGCTGGTAAATATATATGACCTTTCAGATGAAGACACAGGATGGAGAGCATCATTGACAGAAGCAGGCAAAGCCAGGTATCTCTTCCCATTTACTCTGTGTATTAGTTTCCTATTGCTGCTATAACAGATCAGTATATACTTAGTGGGTATATTGGTAAGGGTGGAGCAACAGCATATATAGATACCCCTCAATTTGCAATAGAGTTACATCCTGATAAACATGCTGTAGTTTAAAAAGTCCTGTGAAAATGCATTTAATTCAGCTAGCCTATAGGACATCATAACTTAGCAACACAGCACATTGAGGAGTGTTGGTTGTTTCCTCTTGTGATTGATTGTGAAGTTGACTGGGAGTTGATCCTCACTGCCATTGCCCACCATTGAGAGAGAATTGTATTGCATATTAGTTGCAAAGATCAAAATGCAAAAATTGAAGCATGGTTTCTCCTGAATAGGTATCATTTTCACACCATTATAAAACTAAAAACCATTATAGGCTAGGGACTGTCCATCTGTCTGTCTATCTGTCTGTCTATCATCTATCTATCTATCTATCTATGTTTTCAAAAAGAGTTTTATTTTAAGGGGCTGCCTTGTGTAATTGTGGGGCAAATCTACAATCTGCAGGTCAGACCTGAAGGCTAGGAACTCAGATGGGGTTTCTGTGTTATAATCTTAAGAATTCCTTCTTTGGAAAACCCTAGATTCTGCTCTTCAGGTCTTCAATGGATAGAGCAAAGCCTACCCACATCATTGAGAATAATCCATAATACTCAAAGTCAAGTGGTTGTGAATGATAATCACATTTACAAAACACCTTCAGAATGACATCTCCACATATTTGACTGAACACCTGGGCACCACAGCCTAGCCACCTTGACATAAAATTTAACCACCCCAGTGGCATAAAGCCATGGAATGTATTCCCTCACCGTCCTGGAGGTCAGGAGTTAAAGTCAGTCTCACTGGGCGAAAGGCAGGGTGCCTGCAGAGCCAGCTCCCTCTGGAGGCTCTGAAGGAAACTCCATTGCCTGTCCTTTCTCAGCTTCTGGAGTCCACCTTTGATCCTTGGCTCATGGTCCCCTCTTCCACCTTAAAACATGCCACACAGGCCCCTGCTTGCACTGTTATAGTTCCTAATTTTACCAATAACTTTGATCCTTCTGCCTCCTTCCAAGAAGGACTCTAGTAATGACACCGAACCCACCAGCTCATCCAGGGTGATCTCCCCATCTTAATATCCTTACTGCTGCTGCAGTATGTCACCTGACCTGGTAAAGGGGCACATGGACACACACATACATAAGTATATGGTCCCTTTCACCATGTCAGGTGACAGATTAATAGATTCCAGAGATTGGAATGGAGAGCACTTATGCTTCGAAATGCCTAACTTAAATTATGTGATTCCTTAGGTTCAGGGGCTCACTTTGATTTTCTTAAACATAGGGTATAGTATTCTAAAAGGCAATTAAATACTGTAGAATTAGGGAGAATCTGAAAGATAAGGTCTCTTGGAACTTTCAGGAAGAAAGTGAATTGACATTCTGGAAGGAACCTCTGGGATCTGGAGTACAGTTACACTAACTTACAACCCTCATGCCCTGCATGCAGTCACCAATAGTGGGTTTAACCTACAACTGTCATATGCAGCATGGGTTTACCAGTCATGGTTTGACTTCCAGGAAAGGGGTCTTCTCTTCCAACTGGCAGAAAAGTATTTTCTTTCCTTAGGAAAGCTGAATCTCAGGGCATGGGTGCCAGACTGCCAAAGGACAGGGATCATCAAAAACAACTCAGTCAAGGCTTCAGATCTGAAAGGTCCTGAGGGTGGAATGAAGAAGGTGGCCTCTCCTTCAAAGGCATTTATTCAGCTGGAAAGTTAAATATTTCTGATACATTAAAAAAAAAAAAATAAGAAGCAGCAACAAAATGGTTGGAAAGCAGTTGAAGCTCCTGAGTCTGACCAGTTACCCAGTTTATCATCTGGGTGTTCTCCTTCATTCCTTCTTCCCTGCCATTTTCTTTAAGCCCTGTCAGCAGTTCTTTCTCCATAATGATATTGGACACTTTGCCCCCTCCCTGCCCTATGGCAAGGGTCTCAGTTCACATTCACATTCCCTTTCCCTGTGTAACTCCTGTGGGCTCTGCCTTGGTCTCTAGGCCTCTGGTCATCTTTGCTGTGAATCAGTCTTTGAACTGAGGTGATGGAAATGTTTTCCACAAAACAAGTGCAGCCAGGCCACTCCCCACAACTTTTAGGAGAAAACACCAACTCCTTAGGATAGTTTGAAAAACCCCACCCATGACCAGCCCCACTGCTCTCCTGAGCACATCCTGCAAGCTGGGGCCTAGGGCTCTCTCTTGGGGGTCTCCTGTTTACTTGATCCCTTGACTCAGAGGCACCCTTCCCTGGAAGCTCTTTTACATTTCACCAGGTGGGCTCCAGTCTCTTCTTCTGCTTGCCATGCCCCAGTCACAGCATGCATGACTATGGCTGTCATGTGTGACCCAGGGCTCGGCATAGAGTAGGTGTCAGTACCTGTCCATGCCAGTATAGAAAATAGGTGAGCCTGCCAGGAGAGTGCTGGCTGCAGAGCCATCCCAGGTGAGGTTTCTCTTTACCTGGGTCTCTTGCTTTGTCTTTTGGTTTGGGCTCTCTTTCTCTTGTTCTTTCTCACTGCTTGTTTGCTCTTATTGTCACTTTCTTTTTTTTTTCCTTAATTTTTTTTTGTAGCTGTAGATGGACAGAATACCTTTATTTTATTTGCTTATTTTTATGTGGTGCTAAGGATCAAACCAAGAGCCTCCCATATGCTAGGCAAGTATTCTGCCACTGCTCTACAGCCCCAGCCCTGTCACCTTTTGCTTTCTCTCTCTCTCTCTCTCTCTCTCTCACACACACACACACACACACACCACATATACACCACATACACACTACATGCACACCACACATATACACATACACATTCTCTCTCTTTCTCAAGAAAAGAAGCCATAGGCACACTTGCCCAACCTTCCCTTAACAGTTGGGAAGTGCCAAGTTCACCACGAGCTTTCTCAGTCTCCTCAGAGGACTGCAGTGGGGCTGTATTGCAGGGCTCTGGTTTCCCTCTATCACACAGGTCCAGAAGACCAAGGATGCTCTTTAGTTGTAAGGACTTGAGGGTTCCTATCATGGATCATCATCTCTGGTTTTGTTTGTTTGATTGCTGGTCTTATTTTGTAAGCTGGACTTGCCCTGATACCAAAGTATTTCCTGTTCTACACTTTTCATGATAAAGCTAGGGATCAGCACGTATTTATGAATGGGCTCGTTCCCAGTGATTGTTGAATGAGGACTTTATTGTTGTGAACATTCCTCCTGGGGAGTCTGTTTTAATGGAAATGTTCCTTTTCTGCAGACATGACAATCTTGATGGGGATGTTCTTGGTAATTTTGTATCATCTAAAAGGAGCCCACACAAAAGTAAGCCTGTGCACGTGGTCCCAGGTGAAAGCTCTACTTTGGTGTCTGCGTGGGAGAGGATGGACAAGCTTCACTCTTCAGAGCCTTCCATGGATGTGAAGAAGACAGGAGAGAAGACCAGGCCAAAGTCGGGTCTGATCGTGCGAGGCATGATGGCTGGGCCCACTGCCAGTTGCACACAGGTGAGGCTGCTGCTTTTTCTCTTGTTGTTAGAATGGGGAGCAAGAACTGGGCCTAAGGTGCTGCCTGGGCTCATTAGGGCAGCCCTAGGACAGCCCAAGAAGGGGGAATCTGTGAGTGGGATGAGAAGAGACCCATGGATTCTTGGGCAGGCTTCATCTCCTTCTCATCCCTCAGTTTACTCATCTCATCAATGAGCTGGATACCTTGATTTTCTATTTCTTTATAGAATGAAAATATACAATCCCAGTTCCATTTTTGTAATCCAGGAGGGGGGGACCTATCCAAGCCCAAAGAATATTTTCTTTAAAAAGATGATAGCTAAAAGAGAGTACAAACCCTGATCCGGACACTCTCAATTGTTCTGACTTTATTTTTTTTCCTCTTTCAAAAAATTCTAAAAATTTGCATGATTATTTTATAATCTCCTTGAAGGAAGGACTGTGTTGTGTTTTCATCAGACAGGGAGACTACACTGAATGAGAGAACGTATGTAAGAGGAATTTGCAAAACATTAAGTAACAGAAAAGCAACAGCAAACAGACTCCAGGGGCAGCGTCAGCTGTGTCAGAGCCGGAGCAGCCTGAAAGAGCTCCATGGCCTGTGCCCTGCATGCTCACTCACCTGAGTGTGTGTGCATATGGCTGCGCATGCTGGTTCTATTCTTTTAACACGTTTAGGATAAGGACAGAAAGAAGCGGATCCTCTCCCTGCCTCTGCCTTGACCCTGTGGGATCTTTCATCAAGGTTTTTATTTCTCTTGGCCTTGGTCTCTTGTCAGGCAGGTGTCTGAGGCCCTCTAAGGCTCTGGGATTTCAGTGATCCTAGAATCATGCATCTGAGTGTCCAGATCAAGGGAGAGAGTCCCTTGGGACTCTGCCTCCCTCTGTGGGGTTCAGGCCACACCTTGATGCCACATGCCATCCTAGGTGACTTATTGAAGAGGGAGATTCATAAACTGCTCTGTGTCCAGAGCAAAGAGGTTAGGAAGGTGAGAGTTTGAAGAAAACTATAAGATGGAGATGTTTAATCTTGTGAAGAGAAGTCTCAGTGGCAGAATGGAAGAGATTTCTTCAAATATGGAGGCAGGGATAGCCTCCTGCCTAGACCCAGGATGGCAAATATGTGGTTTTGGACTAAGTTTCTCTCTCTCTCTCTCTCTCTCTCTCTCTCATCAACTATGGATGAGACTTCAGGACCTCCTTGGTATCTTTGATAGTTGCTATCAACAGATGAACTAGAGTGGCATCGTTGATGAACCTTATTGTCCATCTTGGGTTTAGTCCGTAAGCCTCCTGAGAGCAGGGGACTCCAGCACGGTTGCATGGAGCACCAGGTGTTTGCTTACTGACCTTCGTGGGATTGAGTGGCAACTCCAGAGAACAGAGCTGGCCCTGTGGGTCTGAGGATCTCTCTGTTAGCTGAAGCTGCTCATAAGTGGATCAGGTTGTTTTGGAAGGGACTAGACTAGTTGTGTTAAGGGCAAACTTTCAGTCCATTTGCTGGGGATGTGGAGATGGGGACTTGTTTGGTTGAGAGTTTAGACCACGGCATTAGTTCTGGGACTTTCCAGCCTGAGTGTCTCTTAAATGCTCTTAGAATTACTGAGGACCCAAGAGCTTTTGTTTATATGGATTGTGTCTATTGACATTTGCTATTAGAAAGTAAAACTGAGAAATTAAAAATGTTTGCTTATTAAATCATTAAAACAACAGTAGTGAACGTATTATATTTATCAGTGTATTTTTTAATGAAAAAGTGATATTTTCTGAAATGAAAGATAATTATTGAAATGAGTAACATTGTTTTACACTTTTTTTTCAAGTCTCTTTAATGTCTGGCTTATAGGACACAATTCAACTCTCACTTTTGCTTCTGTATCTTTGTCTATTAAAATGAAGTGTTTTAGTTGAAATATGTGAAGAAAAATTGGCCTCAGATAAACAGTTGGAAAAGGAAAAACTATTTAATAGCCTTTTAAGAAAACTAGGGGATTCTTCTTTGATATCACCCTAAAACTATACAAGCTGTAGTTTCTTTTCTTTTGGTGGTGGTGGTGGTGGGGGCAGGGTACAGAAACAGTTTACCACTGAGCTACATCTCTAGCCCAGTTTTTAAAAAAAACTTTTTGTAGCCGGGCGTGGTGGCGCATGCCTGTAAATCTCAGCACTTGGGAGGCTGAGGCAGGAGGATTGTGAGTTCAAAGCCAGCCTCAGCAACTTAGTGAGGCCCTAAGTAACTCAGTAAGACCCTGTCTCTAAATAAAATACAAAATAGGGCTGGGGATGTGGCTCAGTGGTGGAGCCATTAGTGGGTTCAATCTCCAGTACCAAAAAAAAAAAAAAAAAAAAAACTTTTTATATTTTGAGATAGTGCCTTGCTAAGTTGCTGAACCTGGCCTTAAACTTGACATCCTCTCACCTAAGCTCCTGAGTTGCTGGGATTATAGGCATCCATCACTGTGCTGGGACAAACTGAATTTTTTTAATATGGAATCATAAACCATATCAATGAACTTTTCATACTTTATCAATTTCCACTGGTCTGTCTTGTACTTCAAATCTTTTGCCCCTGCATGATTCATTCAGGAACACGATGCATTAGTCATTTGGAAAATATTGGTTACTGAGTTATACGGATCTTCCAAACATGGACACATTTCATTACACAAAAAAACCCCAAAAAACAAAAAAACACATTTGGCATCACCATCCAACTCGTGAAGAGTTTTTAGTTTTGTGAAGGCCTCAAGCTCACAGTGGCAGATACAAGTTTTCCAAAATGCTAGTTTGTACCTGGCAGCTTTTATTTTATCACTGACCACAATGCACCATTGGTTTGTCTTGATGTGACAGGCTCAATTTATTTTTCAAGACATGCCTGCCAAACACCCAAGTCTGAATCACCAGTCTGTTAGTGGTTCCGTGAAAATCAACAAGTTCGCTCACACTTTAGATGGCTGCCCAAGCACTGACCACCATCCTTCACACTTGGCAGGATGCGGAGGCATGGCTCCCATTTTGTCACATGGAATGTGGAAAAGGCATGTGCCATTCTGTCTAGACTGAATAAAGTCAATGATATTTATGTGTCAGCATGGGTGTTCTTAAGTGAAATTAGCATTTCGTTTATCCATATTTATTGCAAGCAGGTGGCAGGGGAGAATACCTTGAACATTAATGAAATTTGGTGTTGCTGCCTTGATTCTTGCTCAGGGCCAGCAATTTTCCTCACTACTGTTCTGCATGCAAGTCATCACCCCAAAAAAGGCCAAAATAGTACTGCCTCAGTCATTTTTCTGTTGCTGTAATAAAATACATAATGCTGGGTCATCTATAAAGAAAAGAGGTCTGTCTATTTAGCTCACAGTTTTGGAGGCTGGGAGTCCCAGATCAGGCAGACCTATCTGCTTGGGACTTCTGGCTCCATCATGACAAGGCAAGTGGCATTGAGACAGGAGCACAGGTGGGAGAGGCAGGCTGCCATCATGGAAGAGGGATTCAGAGGAGGTGCCAGGTTCCCTTACAATAATTCATTCTTGCAGGAACTAATCCAGTTCCATGAGACCTGTACCTATTCCTTACAATGCTGGTGCCCTGTGACCTCATTACCTTCTCTTACTCCTGTGACCTCATTACCTTCTCCCACCACTTCAACACCACCACGCTGGGGACCAGGCTTCCAGCACATGAACCTTTGGGGAACACACTGAAACCATAGACAAATCACGGTAACTACTATACAGTGGTTGGTAGATATGACTTTGAGGACTGGTGGACCAGGTGGTCACCAAGGTCCTGTTCCACCACGACATCCTAGCCAGTCAGTGTTGTACAGTTTGAGATGTCCTCGTAACTGTGAGGCGAGGGAGGTGATTGGACCCACCTGACTGCCTGGTGTTTCTGCAAACTTCTCCTTTTGGTAATTGCTCCGGAAGATGGGGTTTTCTCCTGGGGTATCTGAATCCTGTGAAGGACATGGAAGGATGGGTTTCTGTTGAGTTTCCTCAGATTTCCTGGAAGGTGTTTTGTGCTTTGGCTATATTTATTGGTTGCTCAAGAGAACGGAACCAAAGTGTGCCAGGCATTTCATCATTTTTTACTCCTACATCAGCTCTGCACTTAGGGGTAAAATAAAAGGCCAAAAGTTTGAGTCTCCTTGGGAATGGTGACTAATGTCTCACTGTGTGCAGGGGAGGATGCCCCGGGCAGCTTTTGGAACAGGTTTATGGTGTCTGGTAATTTCCACTAGGTCAGAATACTACCAAATTAGCTCTCCTTATTCCAGCCTAGGCTGACATTTGGCCCTGAATTATTTCTGGAAATGCCACGAGGTCCTAAAATCTAAATCAAGGAAAAGCCCTGTAGGTTTATATTTATCTCTGCCTACCCAATGGTTCATGATAGCAGTTCCATTTCCTTAGTTAATCATCGATAGGGAAGCAAGGACATTTCAGTTGACTCCTTTGGAATTTCTTCATTTCAAAAACTAAGAGAATCTTGATTGCTTGTAAGGTATTGGCTACTACTGAGCTCTGTGGACACCAGAGAGGAGGGAAGAATGTCCTGTGCCACTCCTGATCTACTGTCAGGGGTTGTTGACACCAGATGGAAAAGGGGGGCAAATGAGGGAGCAGTAAGCTCTTGTTGACTGCTGTGATGTACGGGGCTCCATGCGAGAGCCTCATTTAATCTGCACCATGATCTCACAGGAGGAAGTACCGCTGGCCCCACATCCCGCACCCAAAACTTGTGGGCCTGCTGTGTCTTGAGATTTTGAAAGCTTCTTTGATTTCAGCAAGGAAGCTCTGTGCCTGGACCACAACCACATAATGCTGGTAGCAGGATTTGCAGTAGTATCTCATAAGCAAGTACACAAGCCTTTCTGCAGCTAAGCTTGCGAGTCACACTTGAAAAAGACTAGAAGCAACCTCACAACTGTTGAAAAGCATTTGCCACAGGGTTCCGAAAGGAACTTTCATTTTCCAAGGTTTTGGGATTTAGAAATGGCAGATGGTGTACTGTGGACTGGTTATGTAACAGGTGACAGGAGGGACAGAGAAGTTCAATAACCACCACAGGTGACCCTGGTAGGTGGGCATGCAGGAATTAGAAACTAGAGTGGCAGCCTTCCCTGCCCCCACAGCCTGTCTCCATCAGGGTTGTGAAGGAGGCCCAGGTGCTCTGGTTTTGTGTAGCTGGGGTGCATTAGCCTGGGCATCACGGCAGGATTGGAGTCCAAAGGATAGGTAGGATTTTAAGAGAAGGCGTTGGTGATGGGGACAGACATTCCTGGGGGAGGGACCATCATGGGCAAATGGATGAAGTATTTTTCCAGCTCCTATAGAAGGGGACCCTCAGTGCTTCTATCCTTCCTGCCTCAGGATCCTTTACGAAAACGCTCTCTAAGGCGATCCCTGGCCTCCAGCAGCAAGACCCACTCTCAGGAGGTGAGTGGGAAGGTGCCTGAGCTCTCCACCCACACCCCAGCCTGTGCAGCACCACAGAACAACCCAGCTTCCAGCAAAGTCTCAGCCTCCAGGAGCCCCCGGGGCCCACTGAGTGAACTGTCTGTGGAAAAGCTCAAGGCCACTCCCAGCAGCCCTCCCCAGCCTCCCTGCACAGGATTGTCCCAGCAGGACAGGGCCAGGCCAAGAGGTCCTGCAGAGGACAGCCCAGCAGTGGACGACCCCACAGAGGAGGAGAGGTCGCCCATGAAGTTGTACCTGCCTGGTGGGTATTCCAGGGTGACCCAGGAGAGGCTGGAAAGAGCCTTCAAGCGGCAGAGCAGCCAGCCCCCACTTCTCAGGTGAGCACGCCACGCCATGCCTTTTCAAAAAAGAAGCGCCACATCTCACATGCTGCCCAGCCCCTGATGGCTTCCAGGGGCTCTTATTATCCTAGCCAGCCTACTGCATAGGCAGGGCAGGGTTGATTGCAGTCCACCAGGAAGGGAATGGAGCAGAGAGGTTGCACATCTGGGAAGCCTCAGGGCAGGGGTGGTCTCCATGGTCCTTCTCACCTCTTCCCAGAGCTGAAGCGCCTTCAGCAGATGGTGCCCAAATGTGCAGTGACACAGACAGATGTCCCGGGTGAGAGATGTTGCCTGTGTCTCTAGATATAGCCATGACTCCTATCCCGTCAGGCTTCTTTCACGCATTGCTTTTATTGCTTTTGTCTTATTCTTTTATTTTTTCACAACAGGTCTGAATAATTCCTACATTGATTGATTTTTTTTTTTTTAATGTTAAGGCAATCTTACACTCCTGGAATAAATCCCACTTGGTTCTGATGATCTCGTCCTTTATCATTGGGTTTGATTTATTAATATACTGTGTAGGTTTTTTTGTGCACAAGTTCAGGAAGGGAACCGGCTGACGATTTCTCCTCTGGTTCGTGGGATTCTGGCATCGAGGTTGTGTGAGCGGTGGTCGCTGCTTTTCTATTCTCTTGAAGAGTTAGTGTAAGGTCGCTCTCACTGCTTCCTTAAATACCAAAGACGACTTCTGCAAGGTTTTACATAATGTATTCAAGTAAACGTTTCTTTTTAAATTCTAATTTTTCTATTTCTTATGTATCAGTTTTGGCAAGTTATATGCTTTTCAAGGAATTTGACAATGTTATCTATATTGTAAATTTATTGGTGTAAGACTATGTAATTGAAGTATTTTTTATCACTTTAAAGTATGTAAGGTCCACAGTGATGCGTTTCACTTCTGAAGTGTCATTTGTACTCTCTCCCTCTTTCCCTTGACTAATCTTACTTGGAGTTTCTCAACTGTATAATGTTTTCAAAGAACCACTTTTTGCTTTATATGTTTGTTTTCTATTCCATTGATTTTGGCCCTTTTAAATTATTATTTCCTTCATTCAATTTTTTTTAGTTTAATTTATTATTATTTTCTAGTTTATTGTTTTGGATCTTTAATAAGTGATTCTCAACTTTCTTCTTTTGTGATATATTTTAGGGCTACAAATTTCCCTCTATATAATGCTTTGTCTGTAGCCCACAAGTTAATGTGTTAGATATTCATAAAACTTAGCTAAAATATGTCCTCATTCCCATTGTGATTTCTTCTTTGAACCAGGGATTTTTTTATACAGGTATTGACTAATTCTAAACATTAGGGGGTATGTTTCTGGTTATCTTTTGTTTTTTATTTCAGGCTTGTTTCTATTCTGGAGATATATAAGTATTCTTTATATATAAGTATTCATTTCATTTCTTTGATATATCTGTTGAGATTTCCTTGTGGAATAGTCTATATTTGTATCTTATTTCATAAGCAGCATGTACTTAAGTTTTTAATCCAGTGTTCTTTTTAAAATTTTAGTTGGAATAGTTATTACATTTTTCTTTTGCTTAAAGAGCTCTCTTTAGTGTTACATTTTTTGAACTAGTTTTTGTTTGAAAGTGTTTTTGTTTAACCTTTATTGTTGAAGGTAGTTTTAATGGCTATAGAATTCTAGATGCGTTTTTGTTTTTTTTTTTTTAAGCATTTCATGTTGTTCCATTTTTTTAGACTTTCACCATCAAGGCTGGTAAGTCAGTTCAGTTTTATTGCTCTTTTAGAGGTAATGTATTTTTTTTTTTTTGAACCTCTGACTACTCACTCCCGTGTCTCCAGCTTCTTCTAAAAAATTTTTTTTTCTTACTTTGATTTTCAGTGGTTTGACAGTTATGTGTTTTTTTTTTTTTTTTTTTTTTTCATGTTTCCACTTGGGATAGGTAGAGCTTCTTGAAGTTATGGGTTGATATTTTACATCAGTTTTGAAAAATTATTGTCTATTAGCATTTTAAATACTGTTTTTGTTTCATCCTTTCTGTTTTCTCCTGGGACTTTAGTTACACATATAATAGATCATTTTACTGTATTTATGTTCTCTAACATAATAATTTTTTTAATATTATTTTCTGGGTTTTTTTTTCATTTTTTTTCTTTCTCTCTGTCTAGCTGTTTCTCTTGCTCTACTTTCCAGTTCATCTTTCTTCTCTTCTATAATGTCTAATATAGACATTAAACTTATCAAATACATTTTCAGTTATTTTATTTTTCCATTTTTGAATTTTTATTAAAAAAGATTTCAGTCCTTTTTGAAATTTCTCTTTATCTCCTTTATTTCAATGAGCATATTATTATCTTAAAATTCCAATTACCTAGTAACTCTGATATCTGGATCAGCTCTGAGTCTGCTGTAATTGCTGAGTTTTCTTTTGCATTGTGATAATTTTGTCCTATTCCATTGTGTTTCTGATAATTTTTTGACTGAATTTCAAACATGGCTTATGTGTAATTGTAAAGGCTTTGGTTAATGTTATCTTCCTCTAAGAGGATTTAATTTCCTTTTGGTAGGTAGTAATCTCTTATAAGTCCCAGACTTTGTAAAATGTCTTCTCTCATTTTGTTATTTGTTTAATAACTTTGTCATATCATTTATTGAACAGATATCTTTAATTCTGACATAACCAATCTCTCACCCATTGGATTGGATTTATATACTTAAAGATTATTAAGTTCTTTCTAGATTTTAGATTTTGATGATATTCTCCTGTGTGCTTTTTCTGTTAACTTTGTAGTTCTAGCCTTCGCTTTGATGTATTTAATCCTTTGTATCTGTTGGGATGAAAAGGTTCTTCTTTTATGTTTTCTCAAGTAAGATGGTTTCCCAGCACCGTGTGTTCTACCATCCATCCTTTCCCCGGGACTGTTAGGCCATCTTCCATCTTCTGAGCTCTGTGTCTGAGCCCTCTAGTCTGTTTTGCTGATCTTTAATCTTCTTCCCCTGCCCTCCTTGGCCCTCCTTTCTGAAGCCACATGCCCCCCTTTTGATTGCCATGGCCTTGTGGTATAGCTAGGAATCTTGGTGGGGCCAGTCCTGCTCCTCCTGCTTTTCTAGGGTTAGCATAGCTACCTTCGGGTTCTTGTTCTTTCTGTAGGCCGTTTTCTGTTTCAGTTGACCCAGCACCATGATCTTGTTGACAGGAGGGAAAACCTGCCTGCTCCCTTGCTGAGAAGGCCCTGCTCCCAACCATCTCACCACCATCCCCCCTCTCATCTGTACTCAGAGTGGGTTTCTTTGAGTGTCATGGCCTCCAGACCCTCATCTACAGCCTGTTTTACTGTTTTCATGTCACCTGTCATTACTGGAGATTCTTCTACTGTGTCCTCTGCAGTAGATTATGGGAGTCAGGAAAGCAGGAACTTTTTATTCCCTGCACTTAGAACAGTGCCTCAGTGATGCTCAGTCTGTCCTTACTTAATATTACCACTGTGACTCCTGACCACAGTGACAGCAGGAAGATCAGGAAACTTTGATATTGGTCTCTCTTGTACAAAGCATTGTTATAAGTCTTTCAGATAAATTTATTCTTTAAATTCTCATAAATTAGTTCCCTGTGGGAAATACTATTATAACCCCCATTTTATAGAAGAGGAAATTTGTTCAGAGAAGTGACTTTATTTGCCCATGTTTATTTATATATCTAGGAAGAGACAGCAGGCATTTGAAACCAGGAATTGGCTCCACAGTCTGGGGAACTCATGAATAAATGGTGCCACCTTTCTCCCTGTGTAAAAATCCTCTCTGCAGCCTTTAGATGGTGATCGGCTTCTGCTTCAACACCCTCGGGGGGGAGCTTACTGCTCCTACAGCACCTTTGCATGATTTCAACTGTTAAAAGTCTTCATGTTGGTTGATTACAAGCCTGTAATCCCAGCGACTTGGGAGGCTGAGGCAGGAAGATCCAGAGTTCAAGGCCAACCTCAACAACTTAATGAGGCCCTAAGCAACTTAGCAAGACCCTGTCTCAAAATAAAATAGATAAAGGGCTGGGGATGTGGCTCAGTGGTTAAGCACCCTGGTTCAATCCCTGGTACCAAAAAATAAGTCTTCTTTACACCGAGTTAAAATCTTCTTGCCTTTGATTGCACTCAGAGAGGCTTGGTTTGTACTCCAATGCCAGAACAATTTTGCCCTGGAAAAGGGGAAAATATCTTAAACCAAACAGGTAGGCACATTCTCAGACTGCAGCAATGCAGGAGAGGGACCTGGACGAGCAGTGTGAGCGACAGCTGCATCAGGAGGCCTGCGGCTTCGGTCTTTAACTTGTCTGCACTTGGTCCCCACTCTCTGCTTGACCCTGGTTTGGTCGTTTTCTTTCTGAGCTTAGTGTCCCTGCCTGTAAAATCTGGTCTTTGAGTAGATGATTTCCAAGCATCCTTCCAGCGCACACAGCTTGCTGGCCTACGATTCGTACTTCCAGAGTTACTCTGTGCCCTCTGCATGGATCATCAGATATATTTCCTGAGCACGTGCTAGGTACAGGGTACCTAGGAGGTATGCACAGGGGCTTTGGCGTCTGACAACCTGGGCTGGCAAACAGGCTTTTCTGTGACCTTGGACCAATTGCGCAACCTGGAGAGATGGTCAGAACTTTGCCTTCTAGGAAGAGGGTAGCCCTGCCAACCTCAGGTGCAGTGTGCCCAGGGGTGTTGACCTTTGTGTTGATCAATCATCATTCATCTCTGTGGCTTCTTTTCTTTTTCAAAACTTATTCTCTATTTGCTAGGCATCATGCTGAACATGTATATGTTTTATTTTCTCATTTGCCCTTTATAATAATCTTAATATCTTAAGAAAGATATTGTTGTTGCTGATGTTTTTATGGGAGTGGTTTGCATTAAATAGTTTATTTTCCTCCTTCCAGGTTCTAGGTAAATGAATAAAACAAAGGATCTAGGAAGACTGGGGCCAGATGTAGAATCTGTGATTGTTGAAGGCTGAGAGAGAGGAAGAGCAGTGGTGGCCGGCCCAGGGCCAGTCAGGCAGCCTCCTGCAGTTCAAGTCACTGGCCAGGGCTGGTCCCCTCCCATGACTGCATGGTGGGAGGGCCACCCTGGAAGAGGAGCTCACTCCCGAGAGGAAAAATGGCTGAGCTTAGAAGGCTCCTTTAATTATTTTTAACCCAATTCACCCATCAGATAAGCCATACTTCCTCTCAGGGTGGAGTTAATGAAGGGGAGGAAAACGGCCAGGAGAGGTAGATCCATAAAGCTCTCTCCAAACTCCCAGAAAGCTCTCGGAGTTGGAAATAATCCAACAATTATTATCTTCCTCATACAGAAAGGGGAAACACAGGCAGAGAATTTAAGGAACCTTACAAAGTTCTGGGTGGAGGCAGATCCAAGGCTCCCAGCTCAGAGCATGGACTATGGAGCTCCCTCTCATCCCTCAGCCAGGCATCCTCATGCCGTGCACATCCTGCATAACTATACCCAGCACCCTTGATTTGAAACCAGGGACAAAACAATCTCACCTGCTCAACATTTGCACTCCCTGCTATCCCCAGCCCCACCCCATCAGTGTCCTTTTGTCCCCTGTTATTTATTTAATCCAATTTGGTAACCTGGATCTGAGTCCTAGTGTGTAGCAGGTCCTGGGAACTCCTGCAGGTGAGACAGGTGTGCATGTTTAATTCTTCTAAAGAACAAGAAAGTACCCTGACTCACCATGGTTCCATTCGTGATTTTTTGACTTTATAATGGCTAAAAAGCGACATGCACTCAGTAGAAACTGTATTTAGAATTTTTAATATTGATCTTTTCCTGATCTAGCAATATGCAGTAAGATCCTCTGTCTCAATGCTGGGTACCATCACAAGGGGAAGCAGCCCGCGCTCTGTGGTGCATTGTGTGGTTGAGTTGCAGTGCTTAGTAGTTTAGGAGGATTAAATGCATTTTTGACTTACGATGTTTCCATTCCCGGATGGGTTTCCTGGGATGTGCCCTGTCGTAAGTCGAGGAGCACCTGAATGGTGAGATGGCATCAGGCCTGGCTCGCACACACAGCACCTCTCCATCTTGCTGCCCTGGGGAAGCTGGAGGGAAGGTGGCTACCTCTATCAGGCTGGGCCTTGCATCAGGCTCAGGACAGCCATGGAAGGCCTGGAGGGGCCAGGGGGAGTGTGAGCCTTGTCCTGTGGGGAGGTTGAGGGGCTGATGGAGGATGTGACCTGCTAAGATGTTAGGAGACATGGCTATCTGTGAAGTTGGGCTTCCTGGTTCTCATTCCTTAGGTCCGACACCAGGAGCTGAAGGGACTATTTTCTGGTTTGATTTTTGTTTCTCTTTTGTGTCCTTTAACATCAAAAGATGCTAGAAAATATGTCCTTTGGTCTCCCACCCTGGGGATTGTGGCTGGGGACATTGGTCTCTTGTCACTGCCTTGTCAGGGTTGCCTTCTTGGGTTCCTCTCACCATCCCTTAGCGCTGCAGGGGCTCTGGCCCTGGCCTTGGAGTCCCCCTCACCCTTGCCTCTCCCTGCCTCTCATAGACTTGTGGCATGGTGGCAAGGGCCTTCCTTTACACGTCTATGGATCTTGCTATCATTCAAACACCTGGCCTGGAGTAGCCCCTCAAGAGACCTTGGGCGTAGGATCTGAGCATGGAGAGATAACTCTTTACATACGAGTCTGCAGACACAGGTGTTCCTAGCCTGCTGGTTCCCCAGTGCCTCTGTGGGAAGGTAGAGGTTGTTTGCAGGTGACCCCACTTATATTGCTTTCAGTCCTCTTTTTGGACCTGTTGGCCTGCCCTCGTCTGAGAGTCCCTTAGAATGAGGGTCTGGACCTTCAGATGGCCACATGGACTCCTTCAGATGGTCATTTCCTGCAGACCAGTTCCAAATGTGTCATGCTGGGTGTCTGACAACTGGGATGGGGCTTCAAATCATGTTTCCGCCACTGGCTTTTTACTCAGTCTCCCACACTCTGAAATTGAAAAGGGTTGTTTTCCTCCCTTGGGAACCCAACCCATGGAGGTGGCGGCAGCAGCAGCAGTCCAGGGTCAGTGCCACTGGGCACACTTGTGCCTTCTCAAGTGGCTTGGACCAGGACCTTGGGACCCATGGGCACCAAGATGTGATGGCTTATGGTGCAGGTGGGGGTGCTGAGGCCTAGAGAGGGGCATGGACCTCTCTAGGGTCACCTGGGTCATTAGTTAGGAGTGGGGACCAAATGGACTGACAGCAGAGGAAAATAGGGGCTGTGTTACTTTCCTATTGCTGGTGTAACACATTGTCGTGAACTTGGCTTGAAGACAGCACACATTGTTATCATACAGTGCTGGAGGGCAGAGGTCTGAGATGGGTCTCTCTGGACTGGGTCAAGGTGTTGACAGAGCTGTGTTCCTTCTGGAGGCTCTGGGGTTGAATCCAATGACTGACTCTCCTCAGGCTGCCATCCTCTGGGTCCTTCTGCCTCCCTCTTCCATTGCTCAGGACCCTTGTGATGACACTGGGCCCTCCTGGATAAGCAGGCCACTCTCCCCATCTTGAGGGCAGCTGACAGCAGCCTCAGTTCCACCTGCAGCACTAATATCCCCTTGCCATGCAACCTGGGTGTTCCGGAATTCTGGGACTAGGACTGGGACACTTTTAGGGGAAGAGGTCATTATTCTGCCTATTACTGAGGGTAACTGTTTCTTGCTGCATTTGAAAAAAAGTGTGTGTGTGTGTGTGTGTGTGCAGTTTTTAAAAATGTCCATCTTCTCTCCTCTTGGTCTCCCTTCCTTCCACTCCCAGAAGAGTTTTTATGGCTTTGACCTTTTCCAGGTGTCTTCCTCAGACTGTCTGACCTATCTCTTTAAAATTTTGGGCCCTGTGTAGGCAAGGGAGCAGAAAATCCTAAAGCCATGAGACCCCAGGGACAGCAGGAGTGGGTAAGGGCAACATTCTGGCTACGGGGCTGTCGTGGTGGGTCCAGTGACATTCAGGGTAGTTGTTAATTGTGTGAGTATGAATGAATGCATTTCATCTCAGGTGAAAGTGGATATTTTCTCAGAATGCAGCCTTCAAATTTGATAGAGTCTGTGGTTTAATGTAGTTAGATTTTTGTTTTAAGATTTTTAATTGAGTGCTGTAAAAAGCAGAATGGAATAGATGTTCCCTTAGGATCTATTTAAACTCTTCACTTCCTAGGCCACAGGGCTGGGGAGGTCCTGAGACTCCATGCCCTTCATTTGGAGAGCGGTGGACAGAGCCCCAGAGAGAGGAGGGGAAGTGATCTGGGGCTCCTGCAGGTGCAGACCAGGCCTCTGCGAGCTCTGCTTCCACTTTCCAGTTAATGCTTCAGCTTGTGTACGGTTCTTCCTGTGCTCATCACAGCCTCCGTCACAGCTGCCACCAGCCCACGTGTGGTGTCCTGTTCATGGAACAGCTCTCTTGGTTTTGGGTAGGCTTGTTTTTAGATCCTCAGTTCCTGAAGAAAAACTAGAGTGATAGGGAGCCCTGGCCGGGCAGCCAGGGAAAAGCTTTCAGCAAAGGGGACACCTGAGAGCAGGAGACCAGAAGGAAGACAGGGAAGGAGCCTTGGATCCCTGGGGGCAAAGGGGAGGAGGGGGCAGGGTCTGCAGGGCAACAGGTTGTTGTTAGAGACTGGAGTGAATGAAGGAGCCAGAGAGGGAGCGGGGCTCATGGTCAAGGGCCTTGGAGGCAGGAATGTGGTTGGTGTTTACTATAGGACATACCCAGGGGTCACTGGAGGTTGAGCAGAGGCATGCTGTCACGAAACCTGTTTCCACAGGATCCCTTTGGAATGGACTCAACGAGGCAAGTGTGGAAGTAGGGGGACCTGTTGGGGATGCCTCTGCCATAGTCCAGCAGAGAGCTATGTGGCTGGAATCAGGGCAATGGCAATCAAAGTGGCAAGACACGGACTAGGATGTAGATTTCTTTTGTGTGTCGTGTAGGACAGTGAACCCAGGGTACTCTACCACTGAGCTACATCCCCAGCCCTGTTTTAGTTTTTATTTTGAGACAGAGTCTCAGGCTGGCCTTGAACTTGTGATCCTCCTGCCCTAGCCTCCTGAGTCTCTGGAATTATGGGCATGTGCCACTGCACCTGGTTTAGGATAGAGCTTTTATATCTATCCATCTGGGATCTGTCCATGGATTAGATGTGCTGTGTTAAAAGAGGCAGCAATAGCTGTAGGAAGGAGGTTGCCTTTCTCCAGAAAGGTGGAAGATGGGGAGAAATGGGTTTATGCCATGATAATGGGCCACAACCCACACCTCTGGCCCATCATGCTGCCTTCTGTTTTGTCCAGTGGTATTTGTTGACTGACTTCTGTTGTTGAGGCCAGTGAGCAGGGAGCTGTCTCGTGGTTGTCAATCCAAGCACTGCTGCTGCTGCTGTTGTGCCAGGCTGATTCCCTTCTGGCCTTGGGGTCTTCCTAAAGCTGGTAAGGGACTGTCTTTCACACAAGAGCGGGTACTACGGCTCCAGGTAGTAGGCTTGCTCATGGTTCTTCTCTGATGACAAGGAAAGCAATCCATACCTTGCTTTGAAGTCACACACTTACTTTTCCTGCCTGTAGGTTGAATTCCATCTTAATCAGAGTTCTGCCTCTGGGCTCTGAGCTCTTGCCTGTACATGCAATGTTGGGTACACTGCTCTACAAGGGCTCCTTCATCCTGCACACCCCCACTCTACCTTCTCCACATGAACTTGGGCATGCCTAGGCTAAACTTCTGTGACCCAAGCATCCTGGTTTCATCAGTTGACTGAGGCTCATTTCAGGTGAAAGATGAGCATCTGCACCAGCCTGGAAACTCTGGAGCCCCTTCCAGACTGTGGATGCCTCTGAGCTCCAACAGGTGCATAGTAAAAGGTCCAGCAGCCTGGAATCTCCCCAGCCTAGAGCACATGGGTCTGCAGCTGGAGGCCTGGTAACCTGTGTTCCTGGCTACAGGGCTTTGAGCTGGGAGGCAGGTGATTGGTGCAAGGTTATGTTCTGCCATCTATGACCCTTTGCCTGTCACTTGTTGGATAATTTCTGCCTTTGTTCAGGTCCCCAAGAATAGTACCTCTCTGAATGTGGTCAATCCTAGTCCTGGAGTGTCTGACTCTCCTGGGAACTTGTTAAACACACTCCTTGTCTGACTAACTGAGCAAGAATTTTGGGGGTCAAAACCTTCCAGATGATGGAATATGTGCAAAATTTGGAAATCAATGTCCTGGGAGTACATTCAGAGGCATGTCCTTTTCTTGGTGGGTGGAGGAAAGTGGAACAGGTCCAGGGAAGGAGCTCAGCAGGGATGTGGGGACTCAACCTAGTCCTATGGGATAATGTGAATGGAGCATGAATTGTGCCAGAATTGCTCCCACTTTTAAGCAAGGGGGTGAGCTTTCTGTCCCCCTGTGTCAATCATTGGCTTTGGGCTGCCTAACCTGGGGGCTGTGTAGGCAGCGTGCAACCTCCCAGCTGATTTTGGGGAAGGATAATTCTCTGGAAAAGGGTGCAGCTCTGAGCCCTTGGCAACTGACACCAACAGCATCTGGGTGCGCCATGTCCAGGATATGTTGACAGGACACCAGTGGCTTCCACCTCTGTTCTCATAGTTTCTTCTACACTCATCCAGTCCCCAGGTATTATAAGAAAAATAAACAAACTGCAAAGTCTATTTGTGGATGCCACTTGTAGTGCATAAGATGTACTGATGAAGAAAGTCAAGGGACAGGCAAGGTGCAGACTTCAGAGGGAGAGACTGGGACAAGGCCCATTTTCAAGTTAATTGCCAGCTTCTCCTGTCATGATACCTGCAGCCCTGTTTGCAAAAGTGATGTGTTTTCACCATCACTGGCTTTGTGTCTGGGTAACATCCCATTGTGTCAATCAGACAGGTGGTGTCTCTTGAGCCCCTCTTGGTGTCTCAGTGCTGCCAGGCCCTGGGGATGTTGAAGGATGAAGCAGCGCCCTGCCTCCAGAAGCCCAGGACCCATAGTGAAGCCCCATGGAATTAAGTGCTAAATTGCAGCTGATATGGTTTGTATATGAAGTGTCCCCAAAAGGTTCTTGTTAATGCAGGGGTACTAAGAGGTAAAATGATTAGACTAGAGAGTTGTAACCTAATCAGTCCTTCCTAGTTTGAATGGACTATGTGGGTAGTAACTATAGGCAGGTGGGGTGTGGTTGAAGTAGGTGGGTCACCAGGAACATTCCCTGTGGTCCTCTTCCCTTCCCCTCCATCCCTGCTTTCTGGCCACCATGAGCTGAGCAGCTATCCTCCATGGGTCCTTCCACCATGATGTTCTGCCTCATCTTAGGCCCAGAGTAACCAAGTTGGCCAATCCTGGGCAGAATCTCTGAAACTGTGAGCCAAAATAAACTTTTCCTCCTTTAAGTTGTTCTTGTCAGGTATTTTGGTCAGAACAATGAACAGCTGACTAGCACAGTTGCCCTCACAGAGGAGTGGAAGACCAGGGGGTGCTGTTGAGAGGGCAGAAGCACCTGGGTTTGGACAGTTAGTGTTAGACACAAAGGACTTCCTTGTGAATCAGTAACACTGGACAATGAATTGCTGACAGTTTAGTTCACAGACCCAGACCAAGAAGAAGACTGAGTTATTGGTTCTGCTGGGGGTCTCTGCAGGCTTGAAATGGTTCTGGCTCTAAAGCTTCAGTGCCTCTACCTTTGTCCAGACCAGCAGTCAATTCCAGGGATTTAGTCCCTCTGACTTTGAGGTACCTGGCAGATTTTTTTTTTTTTTTTTTTCTTCCACCCTGGTTTTGTTTCTGTAGGAGACTGGACAGTAGGTGGCAGCAGATCCTCACCCATCATCATGACTCTAGGGACAGTCTGGTTGCCCTTGTGTAATTTCATTCAGCAGCACTCAGGAGACCTGGTTTCATAAGCATAGGGTGGGTGAGGAATGAGTGCATACCCAAATACCAGCAGAGGGGTCTCCAGTCCCTCCCAGGAGTCCCCAGATCAGGAGCAGAGGCCACAAACTCTTGCCCACCTGCATCCTGGAGGGGGAATGAGTACAGCCAGCTGGAGAGGCTTAGTGGAGGATGTGGCATTTGTGGTTTATTGACTGCTCCCTTTACTGAGCATCTCCAGTCTGACAACATCTGTACCGCATGGGAGAAGTAATGGGTAGAATTTCCATTTTAATTTGTCTCTATGCATTATTTGGACTTTACGTCAGACTATGGAGGTTCAAAATCAGCTGCCTCTTGAGATATGCACAATACCTGTTGCTCTCCTGCCTGCTGACCATCCCGTGGGAACAGGTGGCCTGCCTGGGCCCAGCCTCACCTTCAAAGCCTGTTCTGGGGACCTCTCTTCTTTGGCAGGTATGGCTGCCCAGTGCTCCACCCATTCATCTCCCCAATTCTCAGCCTAGGGCCACATTTTACCCCAAACACGTGTCCCAATCCACAGCAGAGCTTCATTCCTGTCCTCCAAATGCACGCCTCTCTGTAGTAGGCACGGGAAATTAAACAAGAGAAATGACTGCGTGCACATCAAAGGCCACTCTGAGCCCTCCAGAAGGGGATGGATGCCCATTACCCCTGTGTGGTCATGATAGCTCCCATGTACCTTCAGCTACCAAATCTTTAACCTGATGCATATTCTAGGGAAAATAGATTTCCTATGACTCATATTTCCTTTGAGATCAAGAAAATACCAGCAAAGGGAAGAGAGCATCCACACATTTCCTTGGAAGGGTCAGTGTCCATTTTCCTTTTCCTTGTCCATTTGTAGACATCAGCATGGCAGCTTCAAGATCATTCTCTTACCATACCTGGGTTCTTGCCAGATCCGCCCTTGAATCTGGGTCCTGACGTGCAGGACAGGAAGATGTCCTATGTACGGGAAGTAGCTGCTGCTCTCAGATGGAAGGAAGCTGTTGAGGCTCAGAGATGAGTGGGGGAGAAGAGGAATGGTATTACAGAGCTTCTTTTTTCTGGGTCCCTTTTTTCTCACTTTAAGATGCCTATCTGCATCTTAAGTCTACCAGATAGCTTACCACAGGCCCTGGCTATGGGAACTCCCAAAATGCAGGTCCAGATAGAGGTCAGTAAGACCAAGATGAGGGTGAGCAAGGGAGGCATCTAGGATGCAAATTTTAGGAGGCTCTCACCCGCAAGGTTCTTGGCTATAGCCAGGGGTGGGGGGCACCTGAGAGGGAGTGACCCCTGACATTCTGTAATTCTGCACCCCAGGGTACTTGTTCCTCTTTCCTTTATCCAGACTTAGCCAGTAGAGTCTGGCTGCTGCTTCTCTATTGTTCCCTCAGTGTCATAAACAAGACTCAAGGTAGAGTACTAATTTAGTAACTCATCTTTGCTTCCATGAATTTCTTGAGGTTTGGAGTGGGGCCTTATTTCTTTGTCTTTCCCCAGCAATAGCCCTGAACCTGGCAGTAACAACAATGAACAAATGAGAGAATGCTCCTCAACAAGGAGAATGGAAGGGGAAACTGTGATGATCTACCTGGGATAGTATCATAAAACTTAAACTGGTGCTCTCTTTAATAGAATTGGAGCAGTTCAAACTTGATCCTTAGTCTGCTTGTTAGCATTTCTTAATTCATTCAGCCACTTTCTTGTTTATACATTCATTTAACCAACTAATCCAACTAACCAAACTGCCATCTACCCATTCAACCAACCAACCAAATAACCAACCAATCCACCTACACACCAAACTGTGATGCTCCACATTTAAGTCATCTGGAATGTTCCCTTCTTCAGGAAGCTTTTCCTGATCACTTCCCTGTTCCTGTGCTTGGACATCTCCCCTTCTCTTACTTCTTGACACATGCCATACTGGAGAGAGATGACAGGATACTTTGTTCCTCCTGCTGGACTGGCAGAAGCCTGAGTGTGAGAGTGAGTGGTCAGTGACCCTACCTCCTTCAGCGTGGCTCAGATGTTGCAATAAATAATGGTGGAGGTGAATTACTGGCTTTGCTGGGAATTGGGTGGGAGAGTGAAGTGTGAGGTCTTTCCCTCACTCAAGGAGCTTACAGAAGAGCAGGATTCATTCAAATAGGAATGGTCACCTAGAAGTGGTGGTAGAATCTATCCCAGGGCCAGATAGATAGTGCTACCTGAGGTGCTACAGGGTCTTAGAGGAGATGGTTTCCTGGATGAGCCAAGGCTGAGCTGAGCCTCAAAGGCTGAGTGGTATTTGAATATGCCTCCTGGGACCAGTGAAGAGTCTTGCTGGCTCTTCTCCATCTTCCTCCAAGCCTGAGATTTGGTGGGAGAAAATTTGGCCAGTGTCCCAAAGGTCTCATCCCTGAAGACTGAGGCAGTTGTCTTGTTCTCCTTCAGCCCTCTTTCTGAGGGCCTGCGTTGGGTTCTGCTATCTTTGCAGGCATTTTTTTTTTAACAATATGCAGTTATGGTGGGCTATGGAGAAAGCAGATAAACTCATAGCTCCCTCCAAGGATTGGAAAAGGGCATTGGGATTTAGGAAAGAGATAGACATCCTGGTTCCTATCCTGAGCCTAACAGATGGACTGGATACCCTGGGGGGTGTGGTGAAGGAAGCTGAACAATTTCCCCTGCAGAATTTTATTCCATCTTGCTGGAGTTGACACCTTCCCTCGTGATTCCTAGCTGGTTTCCCCAAATGGGGTTCATGGGATGGAATTCTGCTGTGACTCACTTTCAAGGCCCCACCTTGGAAAGATGGCTTTTGAAGCTCAGTTCTGACAGGGGCATTTTGGGCAAAGTTCTTCAGATCACAAAGATGGCCTGCCAGGGCAACTTCCTGCATAGCTAGATCTGTGTGCGTGCCTCATTCCAGAAAATTCTGCTTTGTTTTCTCTGCTCATTCCACAAGAAGTTACTAAAGCCATGGGATTTCTTTCATTTCCTGTGGAGGCCAGTTTTGTGGCCATGGGCCCTCAGAAGTGGGGCTTTTTCCTGACAGAGTAAACAGTTTTTGATCTCAGTCTAAAAACATGGTATTTAATTTTGTTCAACTCAACAAAGCATTTATAGAGTGCCTCTTACTTGCTCAAATGGTGTTGGGGAGCCCGTAAGAGTCTGAGGCACCTATACCAATGCATGCCACAGGGTTGGTGTGTGTGGGGGGAGGCATGTGACAGGGACGTGGCAGAGCACCATGCAGAGACTCCCAATTGCTTCAGGGATAGTTAAGCTCTTGGTTGTACTAAGTACTCACTACATTACAGGCTCTGTTAAAAGAGCTTTAGATGTAGTATCTTATTTAGTTATTGGATCTATTGAACAGGTGGGGAAACTGAGGCACAGAATGTCCAAGAAGGGTGAGTTCACATAGGCTGTCTGGCTTGAGAAGCCTCCTTCACCACTATCTTTAGGCCCTGCCTGGAGAAGAAGGGAAGAAGGCCTCCTGGGAAGCTGAGCAAGAACTTGGAGCGTGGGTATGTGTGTGTGTGTGTGTGTGTGTGTGTGTGGACCAAGAGGAGAAGGGACTGGCAGCCTGGACAGGTGTCTTGGGAACCAAGTTTTCTACTATAGGTAACAGAAATAGAAAGGTCTCTACCTTTTGGGTTATGCTATGGTTGTTTTTTTACCTGACAGAGCCATGCTTCAGGAATATTCATTTGGGGGCTGATGACTGGCAGCAGGGCCCTAGCCTAGAAGGCAGATAGGTTCTGACCTTATTGTCAAAGGTCTGAGGAGGCAGGAATCTCAGGAGAGGCCACAAGATGTGTATGGTTGTGGACCTAGAGGACAGGGGCTGGGCACCCAGCAGGGATGAGGGATCGGAAAGGGGAGACACTGGTTGGATCAGGAAGAAGATAAGGAGCTTGTCTCTGGGCACTTCCAGGGGAGGTTTTGTTTCCATAGGTCCCAGGGAACATCAGCTGAGATGCTGGGAGAGAAGCACTTGTGCTAATAGATGAAATACTTGAGGGGCAGACATTGCCAAGAGTGACTGATCAGGACGCCATGGCTAAAATCCTGCAATGGGAGACCCATTGCTTGATGTGGGATAAGGAATGGTAGTGGTCAGAGCAGGAAGAGGATTGGGGAGTCCAGAGCCCAGCTCAGCAGAGGTGAGGGGAGAGACGGTCTCCAGGAAGCAGGAATTTGGCAGCTTTGGACCCTTAGGAAAGGTTAGGAAGGTCAGGTGTGGGTTGGGGGATCCTTGGTGGCTTTGGAGCGAGCACTTTGAGCAGAGTCCTGGAAACAGGAGGTTGACGGTTGTGTGCTGAGGAGCAGGAGGGATGAGAACATACAGACCTGGGAGCCCTTCTGAGGAACTTGAAGGTGAAGGGAAGCACAGGGACCTGTGGCAGCTCAAGGTGGTAGAGCACCAAGGAATAGGGCCTTTGCTCAGGTTGGGTGAGATGACTGCCAGCCAAGGGCTGGGCGCCAGCAGTAGAGCACAGAGATCTGCCATTGGCAGGCCATTTGGGGAGCCTGGATATGTGCTGGGGCGGGGTACTGGATATGTGAGGGGGCAGCGCTGACAATACTGGGTCCATTATCTGTCACCCGTCTGTAATGATGGGCCTGGGGCATGACGAGTTCCCAGAGTGCCTTTCAAATCTCCAGTGAAAGAGTTGATTCTGCTCAGCAGAGTTTTTGAGTTATTTGAACTTCAGTTCAATTAAGCAAAGCTTTGTTAAGTCAAGTTGTTGGGAACTGCTCTTTGGGAAACATTGCATCTTATTGTATTACTAGACTTTGAAACTCAGTTCACCATCTTTAAGATGTTCAGTAATTCTTGGCATGGTGAAGTTGAGAGGGCCTTGGATTTAGAATGGGACAGGTTTGGGTTTGAATCCCAATTCTGCCATGTGGGTGAACTTGGGCTATTTGTTTTTAAACCTCTTTGCAGCTTTGTTTCTTCATCTAAAGAGTGGGATGGTAGCTGGTAGTGTGGCGTGCCAAGCATGCATGAAGCTCTGGGTTCTGTCCCAGCACCGGGTGGGAAGCGGGGCAGGGAGGGAGATAAATCGAATACAATGTATATTAAGCAGTTGGCCCACATAGGCACAATAGTTACTTTAATAAATACTGCCCCCTGCTACTTGATTAATCAAAATACCCTTGTAAAAAGGAGGGGAGGAGGTATGGAGGTAGAAAGGATAGTAGAGTGAAACAGACATTATTACCTCATGTACATGTATGACTGCATGACCAATGTGATCCTGGAATGTGCATAATCAGAGAAATGAGAGATTATACTCCTTTTATGTATGATCTATCAAAATGTATAAATGTATTCTACTGTCATGTACAACTAATTAGAACAAATTAAATTTTTTTTTTTTAAAAGGAGAGGAATGGATACCTGAGTAGATGGGAATTTGAGAGGGAAGAAGCAAGTTGGCAGATCATGGAAGACTGTCAGTCAAAGAGAAATAAACGTTCAGATTACTGACTGTGGGCAAGGGAAGTGACAGCCTGAGTTTCTGGTCCCTGTGGCTCTCTCTTAAGGCTCTAGGCACACAGTAGGTCCTCCAGGAGCATTTGTGGATTGAGTGGATTGGCCTTCCTGGGGGCATTTTCTCTTCTTTTCAGTGAAGGTCAGGGGGAAGCAGGGTCCACCTGAAAGCTCTGGAGACTGGCACAGATGTGCCTTCTCACCCATTTCTTCCTGAAGTTCTCCCAAGGCCAGGCCTGTGCAGTGGGCTAGCACAGTGAGCTGGCCTGCCTGGGACACTAAGGTGTAGTCCTCTAGCCAGTCTCACCTGCCTTGGGTACAGGGCTGCTTCTGTGAAGGGTCAGGCCAAATGGAGAATCTTCAAGAGGAGGCTGGCATTCCTATAAATGATGATATGGCTCCCTCTGGCCCCTAAGTCACTTGGTTGAGCCTCTCTCCCTCCGAATGCAAATTCTTTTGAATGGGAAGAAAAGACAACAAAGGGCCCTGAAACATCAGGGTTGGAAAAATAGATCCCGTACTCTGCCCCCATCGGAGGCCTGGAAGCTGTGTTCCAAGGCTCAGAGTCACTTCATTTTTTCAGGTCCACCTCCTCACAGAACAGTGACACTCTGTTCACATTCCAGAAGTTGCTGTTCGGAGGGCAAAGGAACTTACAAGGGCATTTTGAGAGGTGCCTAGGAGCCAGTCCTGGAGCTGCCAAGAAGATCCATCCACTCCGCAG
Organism: Glaucomys volans; assembly: GCA_020662805.1. Taxonomy (NCBI): domain Eukaryota; kingdom Metazoa; phylum Chordata; class Mammalia; order Rodentia; family Sciuridae; genus Glaucomys; species Glaucomys volans. The sequence continues at coordinate 102,429 of JAJEJO010002376.1, forward strand.
ACTTCTACAACCCAGAATCTCCCCTGGTCCCCCGCCAAGCTCCCCAACAAACCTCAAGTTGCTTTCTAGCCTGGAGGTGGATGATCAGAGACCCTTAAAAGTCAGTGCTCCCCAGGAGTGTATCAAAAGAAGAAAAGAAAAGTCCAAAGTATCTACTGTAGATGCAAAACAAAAGCAGATCTGGCCAATTTAATAAAAACATTACAACTGATTTCTTCTTCTTCTTTTTGAAGAAAATAACTCCAAAAGGGCACATGCCCCAGATGCAGGGATCTGGGAGAGCTTAGACAAGGATCCTGGTTTTGAAAAGAGTTGTCATACAAATAAAGCCCACATAGATTATGCGGGAGAAGGTCCTTGTTCGCGGGCTGAGGGATTCAGGGATGGTGTGTCATGATGTTGCAGTTTGCTTTCAAATGGTTCAGCAGAACAAAACCCCAAACCCAAAAAACCAGGTGTGTGTGTGTGTGTGTGTGTGTGTGTGTGTGTGTGTGTGTGTTTTGAGAGAGAACAAATGAGGCGGATATCAACTGTCATTCTAAGTGAGGGCTGCACTGGTATGCCTTGTATTGTTGCTTGAGTTTTCCTTGTGGATTCAGTTTTCAAAATGAGGTAAAAACAGAAAGCACGTGGAACAGATAGAGGAAATGAATCATTCATGGAATCTCTCTCTTATCTCTGGGTAAAGATCATAAAGAAATGCAACAAGGTCAGAGTGTATGTCATGATGTGCTGGCATCTGGGTGAGGTGATGGAGTAAAACTCGGGCTGGCTCCAGAAGCCTCAGGAACACCCAGATGCAGCAGACAGTGCAGTTGTGGTCGCTCCTTCCTTGGTTACACAGGAGCATCCGTGACCTCCAAGGAGCCAGCGACTGTCAGAGAATCGACAGTGTGCATGTGTTTTCCAGATGCACAGAGAGCAGCCTCCTTTTTCTGTGTTGCCTGGTGGGCGACACAACTGGGAGGCCGATTCCCACCCTCCCTCCACAGATCCAGCACACCTCATCCACCCGGACAGGACTAGAATCCTTTCCTGACCCTCTAGATGTTTTCTCCAAGTCCCTGATTCTTTGATTATACCCACATCATGAGATTCAATGTGACATTTCCAACAGGAGACTGCCTAATGTGTTGCTAGCTTCCTCAGATGGTTTTATATTTGTTCTGGAAAGAGCTCCAGATACCTTTGGTCAAAGCTCTTCCTGTTGGCTCCATTGCTGGGGCTGCTTCTCACTCACATGATCCAGAAGGGGCTGCAGTCTGTAGGTCCCTGCACACGGCCCCACTTGGGAAGGAGGGGACACAGGCAGGAGGGTGCAGCTTGGAGAAGCAAGGACTCCCGGGGAATTTGCAGGTTGCTTCCAGCCTCAGCCTGTCACTTAGAGGCTGATCTTTGAGAATCAGGGACAGCAGAGTCTTGCTAGAGGGCTTTATTCTGCTGTTTTGGAAGTTTCACTGTTAAGGAACAACGCGGTTGTATTGCTTAGGTTTGTTCTTCCTACTCCTACTCTTAGGAACTCATGTGAAACACTGTTACCTCTTAGGGATCTGGGCAGGAAACCTGCCCTGTGCTGAAGTGTTGAATATCCACCTTATGATATCTTCATTAGGTGGGTCCTGTGTTCTCCTGCTTTAGGACTCATGGCGTTTCAGCGCTGATTTTCCCCTGGAATGCCTGGGTTCCCAGCTGTATCCCAGCTCTTTGGTGATCCTTCCACCCACTGGGCTTCCACTCAAGAGCTATCTGTGCTGAGCAGCTAGGAATCCTCATATGGGCAAGAGGCTGTTAACCCCAGATGAGACAGGAGAGAAAGGACTCCGACCCTAGGACCCAAGAACCCTTTCATCCCATTTCAAGTGAAAATGGCTGCCAGGAGAGGCACAGGAGGTAGCCTTGCTGGCTCTGGGACACATCTAATTTTAGCCCAGGGTGTGCTCCTCCCAAGCCGGCCCCGGCTTACTCATGGAAATTCCACGGCTCTTGGGTTTAATGTGTGAGTGGTGTAATGTTCAAAGTTTGCAGAGCAATGCATTTCTCTCTCTTTCTTCTAAGAAATGTTCAGAAAACAGTCAGTCTTCTGTGTCTTGAGAGTAGGTCAAAATTTCCTGGAGATTCCTTTTCCGTGATGAGAAGTGTGGGGTGGAAGGAAGAGTAGCCATAGGAGCCAGCCTTGGTGTGGTCTCTCTCTGTCCAAACTAGGGCAAGACAGAATCCTAGGGTCTCCACATCCGAGGGGACCTTGGGTCATCCACTTGGTGCAATGGGTCATGGATTCCAGGGATTCATGTGTATCAGTAAAATAAGTTAATTTAAAAATTGCCAGAAGACTAAGGTCAGGTTCACAGGCAGATTCAGACATTGTAGGCCTGAAACTTATGCAATCAGGGTCGCCTCTTTAAGAGAAAGAATATAGAAGTATCTCATTTTTGCAAATTTTCCAAAAAATATGAGACCATGTGAACACATTTCCCGATTGTCTTGGAAAGCAGGGTCCCTGAAACTTAAGCTCCATTATCTTCATGGTACGTCAGATATAATTTAGGTTATTATTTTCTGGCAAAGTAAAGACATTAAAACAATTTCATAAAATTTTAAGAAGTTGGAATAGACACAACCTTGAAATAAAGGGCCAACATTTAAAAAAGTGAAACAATTAAGCTTCGTGAACCATTTCACTGTGTATTTAAAAATTTTTTAAACAAAATTTTCATTATGCCATCTTGACCAGCAGCCTCAGTGTCCTCATCTGCAAGAACATGGCTAGCATATCCCTGTGCTTCTTGCCACACAGGACATTTGTGAGAATTAAATTTAGAAATGTGCTTTGCAAGCACTTGAGATAGCAGAAGGTGTTTCCCACATAAACGATTACTATTGTGGGGGCAAAACTGTAGTATATTTAGAACCCCCAGAATGTCACAAAAAGGGAAGTTGAAGCCCAGAGAAGGTGCACAGTTGCCCAAGGCCACTTGGAGAAAGTCATGAGCTTCAAAAAAATAAGTGTGTAAATGTGTGCATCTTGACCTTTCTCAGAGCAAAGGGGCTGCCACTCCCCTCTTTCCAGATGGCTGTGAGACCCAGATGGTGCTGCTTCAAAGAGGCCAGGCCCTGTTCTTTAATGAGTCCTGATGTAGAGGAATGTTTCATGAGCTGGAAATGAAAAGGCTTCATCCTTGAAGTTGTTCTGTGTTCCCCTTTGGCCTGTTTCACCAAATAGGATCTAGATGGGTTGAATGTTGTATGGGACTAGGAGACAGCAGGCCTCTGTTCTTGGTGTGACTTTCTTCTCTGGATATCTTGGTTGGCCTTTATTGGGACAGTAAAGGGCTGAACCGGTGCCCCAGTGTGGTTTCTCCTGGTAGCCAAGCAAATGTCACCAGGCAGCCTTCCAGTCCATGTGGTCACTGGTGACAGCTCTTACCTATTTACTACCTTTTGGTCACCTTGTCAGAATCTTCCCTTTTATAACTTCAAGGATGACTTTTGACTCCTTGGAACAGGGCCAAGTTTGTAGAGGTAATCTTTTCCATCTTAGTCACTCACGTGAACCTCAGGAAGGCAGGGCTGGGAACCTTTGTCCCTGGTACAGTCATCCCCATTCCTTACATCACTGGGGAGGGAGGCCAGGCTTTCCAGGAGCCCCAGTCAGAGGCAGCCACAGTGGTCCTGCTGGCTGAGTGTGCAGTCTGGGACCTGCTTGCACCAGGGACCTGGGTGGCATGGGTCATATCTCCATCAGTGGCCCTGGTCCTTGGGCTCATCCAGCATCTCATGGTGGGTAGACATGGCTGAGCCTGGCAGCCCATGCTAATGGGCAGAGGGTCAGTGAGACCAAGATGGAGGGAACTGATGGGCTGACACCACTGTGCTTGGTGAACTGCCTGACTGAGGTGGAAGAAGGTTCCTCCATGAACTTGACCCCATCCTAGGCATATACTTCATAGGTGATCACTTTTCCCTCAAGAAGATATTTTCCCTTGGGTATGACACCACCTTGCCACTGTGCTCACTGTCACAAATGAGCAACTCCTTCCTCTGGCACTAGTCACCTTGTAGAGCTGAGCCCAGCCACACCCTGGAAACTTCAGCCCCAGAGAGAGATATGGGCTGGCAGGACCACAAAGTCCTGCTGGATTACATCTGCCCCAGGGAAGAGCAAGCGACCTGTCCTAATGCATTTTGGGTCTTAAAGAAAATGCAACCAGTGTCTCTAACATCCAGATTGGGATGCATGAAAATGAATTGAGCTGAGGGTCTGCACCCTGAAATCCTCTGTCTGGCTTTGCCTCCTGCCCAGAGGGCCCTGGGGAAAGCTCTGCCCCCTGCCAGGTCCAGGGCTGCTGGCTTAGATTCAATAATCTGAATTGGCTTTCCAATCGTCCAGCTGGATGTGCTGCATCTCAGGTGTGCTCTGAGCACTCCTTGGCTTCCAGAGTGAGCATTCATTAAATACCAGTTGTATGCTGAGGCCTGGAGCCAAATTGGAAGAATGGGAGAATATGAGGGAAGGTCATACGTAGTACAGTTTTGTTTTGCAAACTGTGTGCCCTCGAAGGAACCCTCTGAATTGGAGACGAGGGTAAATTTCTTCTCTGTTCCTGGAATGTTCCAGAAGCCTCCCTGACTCATGGAATGGATTCACAGGAAGGAGAAATGTTGGACATGGTTTCGGATCTTGCTCTGGCTCTGAATACTTCTTGTCGAGGATGTGTGCCAAGGCCTGTCAGGAGGGACACATACGGAAAGAGAGTTATGCTGAGAAATCATCACCCCTGAAGAACAATGGTGCAGGAGGCTGAGTACAACGTGTGTTCTCTTTAGCTCCACGGCCTGGGCCGATGGCTTTTCCAGGAGGATGCAGGGCCATCAGTGGTCCCTGCCCCCCAATCTCTCCTCACCCGGCGATCTCTATCTTTGTCAACCTTCGTCATCATGGACCCGGATGAGAGACTTGGGTATGTAGCTCAATTCCCAATTAGGGATTTTCAGTAGTTTCAGGAAGATAATTTATTTGGGTTGAATTGTTAAGGCAGATTGTTTTCACAGTATTCCAAGCAGTGAGTTTTCTCACAGGAAATATCAGACCAGGCAATTATAGTCAGGTTTTCCACATCCTTAAGAGCAAAGAAAGAGAGAGAGAGAATTAAAAAAAAAGATTCCTTTTATATGTTGAAGGTCACCAGTTGGAGAACTGGCAATGCAGAGTGTCAAACCGAGCTCTGCTAAAGTCTCTAGACATCGTGATGGCTGGTGCTCACAGTGCCTGCTCCATGGCCTAACTCCTAATGAGATCTCACGTTCTTCATGGCTTGATTTTAAAAATGCCTGTGGATTGAAGCTGAGGGAGGCAGAAGAAGCCCCTCCAGAGGCCTGAACACCTCCCATCCGCCAGACTGGCTGCCCAGCCGTGAAGACACTGGTCGACTCCCTTCCTCTCCCTAGAATACCAAAGGTCATGCCAGGCGACCTACTAGCACCCCCCAAGTCTAACCACAGCTCTGTCCTTTGTCTTACCCTTGAGGGGCTTGGCTGGGGCTCCATAGGAAGCCAAAGAGAAATGGAAACAGAAAAATGAAATGAAAAAAAAAAATCTTCTGTGAAGAACTTAGATGTTTGAAGAAAGCCCTTTTCCGTTAGCTTGCCTTCAGGGATGCTACCCAGAAAGGCTACTGCTTCTCCAGCATTCCTGAGGGCTGCTTAAATGCAAGGGGCTGTGCAGAGTCCCTGCTGGGAATGCAGGGGAAACAGAACCACGCAGCTGCCCCAGAGGACACCTCCGCAGTGCTCAGGGTGGAGATGGGGGAGTCTGCAGGGCCCAGGATCACTCGACATTACGGTCTTTACAGCCTCACAAGATGGGTCTGCTCAAGGGAAGGGGAGACTCATTACAGCTGCCCGTTGGTATCCATCTTCTCTGGCATACACTGGTCCCTTGCTTGTTTGTCCGATTCTCTGTTGAAAAAGCTGGAATCTGGCCTCAGGGCTGTCAGGCTTACCTGTCTTTTTGCACTGCCTCAAGGGGATCTCCTGTATAACATGGAGCACCTGGGTACTGGCATGCTTATCCTGTTACCATATCTAGTGGGGGTGCTTGTAGTATCTCGGTTTTGTAGATAATACTCTGTAAGGTTCAAATACATATATTTGAACATATATATCTCTATATATCTGCATATATATATGTAAGTAAAAGTAAGAAAAAGCCTTCCCCTCCCTTGAGCTTGCTGACTTTTTTTTTGTTGTTTCTTAGAAACATACATAGGTATTTATTTTCTACATCTTTGGAGATTATTTCACATTTTTGAATCTCCAAACTGCTGGTGTCAATTATATGATTAGATTTTCTACTGTTATTTTTATTTGTTCGTGTATTTATTTATTTTCTGGTGCTGGGGATCAGACTCAGGGCCTCACACATGCCAGGCAAGAGCTCCACTGGAGCTGCTGCCCTCAGCTCTTTGTTAAAATATTCTTGCTCTGCTCCTTGGTCTTGATTTTCTCCATACTCATGGTTGGTGCCATTGTCTATAGTTTTATTTCATATTTTGTGCTCAGGTATATAAATGTTAGGTTTTGGGATTGAGGTTATACTAGAATTTTCTCAGTAGGCATGTAGCAATTTCTGTGAGTTGAATACTACTGTTCTCTGCATATACTTGATGTATTAATTCATTTGGTTCTGACGACTATCAGAAAACTAATGAGCAAAGCAGCTGGTCCTTGCCTTCCCTGTGCACAGGTGTCCTGGTGCTGCTGGGCTCCAGCGTCCAAGTAGAAAATGCAAATTGGAGAGATTGTCCTCAATTTGGTGAAACATATCAGTAAAACTATTTGAGTTTTGCATGTGTTGGGGTGGGAAATGGGGGTGAATCTTAAATCAATGATTTTTTTAAACAATTGTAATTTTTCTTGTTTTGTTTTGTTTTTAGTTTTTTGAGACAAGGTCTCACTGTGTTGCCCAGGCTGGTCTCAAAGTCATGGGCTCAGGTGATGCCCCCACTGCAGCCTCCTCCTAGGTAGCCAGGACCACAGGTGTGAGCCACCAGGCCCGGCAATGATTTTTGAAAATGAGTACAGATAGTTTCAGATTTTCTGTTTGTTCTTGAATTGACTGTGTGATCCTTCTAGAAAACCATCCAGTCTGTCAATTTTCAAATGTATCATTTTGATCTCATTCCTACTCTTCTCACTAAAGACATTCTACTTTTAATGTTTGGTTTTATTCTTCCCTTGTACTCTTCACTGCACTGATCATATCCTCCTATTCCCATAATCAGTTTCGTCAAAGCTCTGTTCTTTTTTAGTCTCTTCAAACAACAAGTTCTGAGGATTGCTGATCTATTTATTATTAGGTCAACTTTTTATCTTGTGCTGATTTTTCCTTCCTTTCTGTCCTCCTGGTTGGCCCTGCTGTCCTTTGGAGTGGGAAGCCTGGCTCCTCACTGGTGACTTCACAGTGACAGGCGCCTCTGTGCTGTGTGTTCCCACATTCCCCTCAGCTGCTTCCCACAGGATTTTATCAGTTGGGTTTTTCACGCCGACCATTTTCAAATATTTTCCAGTTTCTATTCTTTATTTCTTAACATTTACTGATACTTAGGCTCTTTCAGGTACAGTGTAGAGGATCTCTGTCTTTCTTGCCAAATGCTTAAAAATTTCTTTGCAATCAAAACATGAAGTTTGAAATATTTTGAGATATGACTTGTGGGCTGCTATTTGACCACCTTTCATAAGTATGCTATGTGTACTTGTCAAGAACATACATTATTTAACTGTTGGGTGTATTGGATCAAGCTTAATATTATGATGTTCAAATATTCTTTATTTATTTATTTATTTTTGGTATTGGGGATTGAACTCAGGGGCATTCCACCATTGAGCCACATCCCCAGGCCTATTTTGTATTTTATTTAGAGACAGGGTCTCACTGAGTTGCTTAGGGCCTTGCTAAGTTGCTGAGGCTGGCTTTGAACCCGAGATCCTCCTGCCTCAGCCTCCCAAGTGCTGGGATTACAGGTGTGCGCCACCACACCCAGGTTCTTTTTTTTTAAAAAAAACTTCTAAGCATTTTCATTGATCTTCCTCCAAAATGCATTACCCTGTACAATAATCACAGGGAGAAAACTAACCTTAAAATAGACAATAAAGCATCATATTTACTCTTACTCATGTCTTTTTCTACTTGATCTATTAGTTACTGAGAGAGACATGCTAAAATTTCCTGTTGTGCTCATGGATCGGACAGTTTCATTCCATCTACTTTTTTTTTTTTTTCCATCTACTTTTTGGTTATATGTTTTAAGAGTCTGCTGTTAGGACCATGGAGGTTCATGGTGGCTAAATTTTCCTACTGAGTTTTTCCTTTTGTTATTCTGTAATCACTAGATTTATCAATAATAATGTTTTAATTCCAAAATATTTTAATCTGAATATTTAAATCTAAATAATTTAATACTCAGCTACATTTGCTTCTAAGTGCCTGGTGTATACATAGTATATTTCTTCCCCAGGTTTTACTGCTACACTTTTTTGTCATGTATCTCTTGAAACAGCACATAACTAATTAGAAGCAAAAATACCATTTGAGCATCTCAGTGTTTTCACTGCAAGATTAATTGATGTTTATAGCAGCACAATTTGCAGGAGCCAAGCTATGGAGCCAGCCTTGGTACCTTTCAACAGATGAATGGATAAAGAAAATGTGGTATATATACACAATGGAATATTACTCAGCCATAAAGAAGAATGAAATAATGGCATTTGCTGGTAAATGGATGGAACTGGAGATTATCATGCTTAGTGAAATTATCTGCTAACCAGACTATGAAAGGCAAAGGTCAAACATTCTCTCCGATATGCAGAAGCTAGTCCAAAATAAGGAGGGGAGGAAGGAAGGAAAGAAGGAAGGAAGGAAGGAAGGAGGGAAGGAAGGAAGAAAGAAAGAAAGAAAGAAAGAAAGAAAGAAAGAAAGAAAGAAAGAAAGAAAGAAAAGTATGTATGTATGTGAATTCCATCAAAATGGAAGAAAGATCAGTGGAGTACAGGAAGGGAATTGAGGGGGAGGGAGGGGGGACAGGATAAGGGCAGAACAGTGGAGTGAATCTGACCTAACTTCCCTGTGTACATATACAAATACACCACAGTGAATCTCACCATCTTGGACATCCACAAAACACAATTAAAAAAATTATAAGTAAATATCAGAAAGATCAGTAGAGTAGAGAGAAAGGAATAGGGGGTGAGAGTAGAGGAGAGAAAGGGGAAGTACTGGGGACTGAATTAGAGCAGATTACATCCCATACTTTTACAATTATGTCAAAGTGAATATCTAATAAAAATTTCATTTGTCTTATAATTACTTATATACTTGAATTTATTTGTCCTGTTACATTTTATATTTTCATTTTGACACACTTTTTCTTTCTTTCCTCCTTTTTTTTCTTTTGAATTGGTCATTTAAAAAGAAACATGTGTGCGGCATTTAGTCCATTCTTCCTGTGGTGTAACAGCTACCTCTGTCTAGTTCTGAGACATTTTCATCTTCTCCACTGGGCATTGCCAGTCCGTCCCTCCTCGCGTTCTCAGCTCCTGACAGCCAGCAGTCTGTGATGCTTCACATAAATGGAATAGTATAATATAATATGTGACCTTGTTTGCCTGGCTTCTTTCCCTCAGCTTAATATGTTTGAAATTCATTCACGTTGTAGCAAATATCAATTATTTCATTCCCTTTTATGGCAGAATAATATTCCATTGTATGGATATATGATATCTATATGTATGGATATACATATGTATGGATATACTTCGTTTATCCACTTGTGTATTGATAGACACTTGGGTCATTCCATCTTCTGGCTATCACAAATCATGCCACTATGAACCTCTATGTGTGTGTATTTATATGAGTCCTGATTTTCAAACCTTTGGGGCTAGACACCTCACAGCTCAACTGCAGAGTCAGATGATCATGGTAAACTTTTTTATAAAGTTTTTTATTAGAGCATTATAATTATATATAAAAGTTGGGTTCATTTTTTGAGGCGGGTACTGGGGATTGAACTCAGGGGCACTCAGTCACTGAGCCACATCCCCAGCCCTATTTTGTATTTTGTTTTGAGACAGGGTCTCACTGAGTTGCTTAGCACCTCTCCATTGCTGAAGCTGGCTTTGAACTCGTGATCCTCCTGCCTCAGCCTCCAGAGCTGCTGGGATTACAGATTTGCACAACCCTGCCCAGCAATTTGGGTTCATTTTGACAAACTCATACAATCATGGAATTTGATTTACTCCATTTCAGTCCCTGGTGCCCCCACTTTCCCTTCCATCCTCCCCTCTGCTCTTCTCCTTCTTTGACTACTACTGATCTTCCTTTCACTCATTTGTTTGTTTATTTATTTTTTAACTTATTTTGGGGGGTATCAGGGATTGAATTTAAGGGCACTCAGCCACTAAGCCACATCCCCAGCCCTATTTTGTATTTTATTTAAAGACAGGGTCTCACTGAGTTGCTTAGAACCTCACTTTTGCTGAGGCTGGCTTTGAACTCACGATCCTCCTACCTCAGCCTCTGGAGCTGCTGGGATTACAGGCGTGTGCCTGAATATTTATTAATTTTTGATTAGTGCTTGATACATGTACATAAAGGTGGAATTCGCTGTGGCATATTATATATGCACATCAAGTGATTTTGTTAAATTGCTTCTGCATTTCCTTCCCTTTCCAGTCCCTCCTCTTCCTCTTGATCTCCTTCCTCTACTCCACTGATCTTTCCTGTATCTTTATGATATCCAATCTTCTCCTCTCCTGCTTTTTTCTTTATTTTGCTCTAGCTTCCACAGATGAGAGAAAATATTCGACCCTTGATTTTCTGAGTCTGATTTATTTCACTTAGCACGATGTTCTCCAGTTCCATCCATTTACCAGCAAAAATGCCATTATTTCATTCTTCTTTATGACTGAGTAAAACTCCATTGTGTATATTTACCACATTTTCTTAATCCATTCATCCATTGATGTGCAGCTGGGCTGGTTTCATAATTTGGCTATTATGAATTGTGCTATTATAAACATTGAAGTGACTATGTCACTGTAGTAGGCTGATTTTAGTTCTTTTGAATGTACACTGAGGAGTGGGATAGCTGGGTCGTAGGTGGTTCCATTCCTAGTGTTTTGAGGAATCTCCATACTACTTTCCAGAGGGTTACACTAATTTGCAGTTCTCCCAACAATATGAGTGTACCTTTCCTCCCACATTGTTGCCAGCATCTATTATTGTTTATATTTTTTTTTAGGGTACTGGGGATTGAACTCAGGGGCACTGGATCATGGAGCCACACCTCCAGCCCTATTTTGTATTTTATTTAGAGACAGGGTCTCACTGAGTTGCTTAGCGCCTCACTTTTGCTGAGGCTGGCTTTAACTTGAAATCCTCCTGCCTCAGCCTCCCACATCGCTGGGATTACAGGTGTGCGCCACCAGGCCCAGCTCTTGTATGTATTCTTGATGGCTGCCATTCTGACTGGAGTGAGATGAAATCTTAGTGTAGTTTTGATTTGCATTTCCCTGATTGCTAGAGATGTTGAACTTTTTTTCGTATTTGTTGGCCATTTGTGTTTCTTCTTTAGAGAAGTGTCAGTTTAGTTCCTTCTCCTGGTAACGGCAAACTTTTTGAAGGACTGCCAAACTGTTTTCCAGCAGCACTTTCTAGTGATTAACTGATACGTATTTTTTCCTCTTTTCTAATTTGGAAAAATATATATTATGTTTTTAGGGTTTCAGCAGTTATTTTAAAATTTTCAATCAGGATCAGTTGCTGTTGTCATTATTCCTTTTGTTTTTATTACCTGTTATCATTTAGTTTTATTTAAGTGTCTCGAGTTTCTTTTCTCACGGTTGCTCCCATTGTAGGCTTTCCTTCTGAGTTCAGTTTCCTTCTCCCTGAAATAAGCCCTATAGTAGCTCATTCAGTGAAGATCTGTGATGGGTAACTTCTTTTGTCTTTGTCCAAATATATCTTCACTCTCTTCTTACCTTTAATGATATGTTAGCTAGGAATTTTCAAGTTGACCCTTACATTTTCTCAGCGCTCTGAAAATGTTATTTCACTGTTTTGCAGCCTTTATTGTTGCCATTGACATCTGTTATGGAAGTCATTGTTTGTAGGTAGTACACCTTTTTGCTAAGATTTTTCTCATTCTCTTTGGTATTCTGGTAGTTTCAGTATGACGTGTGGCTGCGTGTTTATTTTTACACGTCTCATTGAGGCTTGGTAAGTTTCTGTGAGGACTCATTGCTGGAGAGCTCTTAGCAATTGTGTTTTCAATCTTTTCCTCTTTATCTTTCCTTCAGTAACTCCTTATAAATGTACACTGGGCTTCGGTATTTATGTATTTACATATACACACATTTTTGACAATCATTTGAAGTGAAATTTAGGTATCATAGCATTTCACCCACAAACATTTCACTTTATTTATTTATTTATTTGTTTATTTATTTATTTATTTATTTATTTTTGTGGTGCTGGGGATTGAACGCAGGGCCTTGTGCATGTGAGGCGAGCACTCTACCAACTGAGCTATATCCCCAGCCCCTTCACCTGCAAATATTTCAGCTTGTGTCTCCTGTGGATGAGAGTATTCTCCTGTACAACCATAGTACCATTGTCACACCCAAGGAACTTCACAATGATTCAGTAGCATCATCCAACACATAGCCCATAACTAAATTTCTCCCAAAGGTCCCCTAAGTGTTCTTGGACTTATATTTTTCAATCTAGGATCCATTCAAGGTTCACCCATTTTTTAAGTTGATGCGCATCTCTGATCTTTTATTTTTTGTAGTTGTGTATGGACAGCATGCCTTTGTTTTATGTGTTTATTTTTATGTGGTGCTGAGGATTGAACCCAGTGCCTCACACATGCTAGGCAAGCACTCTGCCACTGAGCTACAGCCCCAGCCCTCTGATCTATTTTAATCTCAAATAGTTTTAGTTTTTCACAAACAGTGTAGACTCGTTGTCTTAAGGATGCCCATATTCTAGATTTGCAGGTCTGTTTCCTTCCTAGGCTTCCCTTAAGCTCTTTCTGTGCAGAGACAATGCATATGTGGTGCTGGGTCCTTCCCATCATATCACACCAGGAGCTCCTAATGTCAGTTTGTTTTATTTTTGGTGATACCGAGGAGGCTCACTCATAAGGTGGGGTACGCCAATCTCTTCACTGTCAGTCATAAAGATGGTTTCCCGTTGCATTTAGTAAGTCATTTGTTACTTTCAGATCAAAGTGCCCTGCTCAAAATACCACTTTCATCTAGTGGTATCCATTGATGATCTTGTTCCATAAATGATTAGATTGGTATAAAATGGTGACCTTTCCAATTTTATTATTCCTTCTACAGTTGGAAGTTGGCAGTGTTCTATAGAGAAGAACGCTTCTGCTCTGTCTCTTGCACTCTCCTCTGTCTTTCCTTTTCTCCACCCTTCCTCCCTCCTCCAGTAGCAGACTTGTGGATTTTTTTAATATTCAACATGTCATCCATCACCATCACTGTACACAGATAAATTATTGCATGATACATAAGCTGCTCGTTTTTTCTTCATAGGGTCATCTTTTCTTATAATTTCCATTCCCTTTTAAAACATTTTCTCTGATCTCTCTAACTTACTGTGTCTCTTAGATTATTGCTCCATTGTCCTGAGTTCCCGAGAGCCTCCGGTGCCGTCTGCTGGTGTTCACTCATGGAGCATCTTAAGCACATTTTCAATGGACATTTTTTTTTTTTTAAATTTTACATTGCTTTGGTTAGGTTGCTGGGGGTGTCACTGAATTGGTAAAAAATTATGTTAATTTCCTAGATTCTAGATTCTTGGGTCACACGAGGTTCTGGTACTGAATTGAGTATGATAGACAGTAAGTGATCAATACCTTTATTCTAAGAAGCCGACTTTCTTTTATAATCCATTATGAATCCAGCTACATGCCCAGTGTCAAACAGAGGAATGGGACACTTCCTCCTGTCTGTGTTATGCTAAGAGTTAGGAGCTGGTGGACTCCTGCTGAGTGTGTCCTGAGCCAAGGGCACAAAATACCTCCCAGAAGACCATGACTAGGGTGAACCAGTCCTTCAGAACCCCTGTGTTCCATGGTAAGTAGAGACCTCAGGCTTTGCCCACAGTACTGATGAAGAGCTTGAAGCCCACAGAGGGTAAGTGAGAGCAGGGACCAGAACCCACGTCTCTGAGTGGCACTTTTTATTCAGCCAAGGACTCACTTGGGAATCGAGTCCTGATCCTATGTAGGCCTTAACATGCTGCCCTGGCCCTGGCCTCTCCTTAGGGCACGAGAGGAGCTGGAGTGGGAGGCAGAGATCTCAGACCAGGGTGTCTGTTGCCTGGCTCCTTGGGGACTTTCTAGGTGGACACTTTGACACACATCTCTGGGCTGTGTGCACAATGACACTTTGAAAGTGCATTGTGAACCCCTTGATGCTTTTTGTCATTGTTGTTCATAACAGTGTTCACTCAAAAGCAAGAACATGCTTTTAAACTGACCTTCTAAACTCAAAGCTCACACCACAAAGGGACACATGAAAAGAACAATAAGCACAGTCTCCATGGGTGAACGTCACTTGAAGGCTCCTCCGGGGAGGTCTATGGGAAACAGGCACAAAGCTTCTAAGCTGCCCTCACAGCTGATGGATGGCCCTCTGGGTGGAAGTCTTGTGATCAGGGAGAGGCCCCGCTGTTCCCTCAGCCTCAGGCACATCATCCCCACCCTGTTCATCATGGCTCGGGGTCACTGGCCTGCCCTCAGGAGTCCAGGAAACACTAGGGATGCTTGCTTTTTATCCCATGGAAGCTTCTAGGCAGGAGAAGGACATACAATTGGAGGAGAGAGGAAAGTGGAGTGTTCAAAGTGGCCTCAGCCTGAGCCTTGGCTCAGTCATGACTTCTGAGTCTTGAGAACTTGTGTAAGTCACCAAGCTTCTCAGAGAGTCACTTGAGCATTCAACATCCATTAATGGAGCACTGGCTACGTGCTGGACCTCTGAGACCTAGGAGACCAAGGGAATCCTTTCTTCCTCCTTGGTGACCATTCCTACCAAGGGTTTTACTTGCTCCTTGCTGCCGTTGCAGCTTACCAAATGCAGTGGCATTACACAAGTGTTCATTACCTCGCAATTCCAGAGTGCTGATGTCTGAGATGGGTTCCACTGGGAGAAAGTCAAGGCGCTGGCAGGGCTGGCTGTTCTGGAGCCTTCTCACCCTGGCACCTGCCTGTGCTCCTCTGCCTGTGGCCAAGTCCTCCACCTGCAAAGCTCAGCTCTCCTGTCTCTGCCATTACCACCGTGTCTCCTCCTCTTCTGCGTCACATCTTCTGCCCTTTTTCTTATACGGACCCTTGTGACTACCTCGGTCCCTCCTGAAGCATCCAGGACGATTTCCTCATCACAGGATCCTTCACAATCCCATTTGCAAGATCGCTTTTGCCATGTAATACTTGCAGGCTATGGGGATGAGGACGTGCGCATCCTTGGGGGCCCGCCCTACCGCACCACGTCCTGTGTGGTTTATGTCTGTTCGTCGTGCACATCCAGGTCTCCTCTGGGTGGGAGGTCGGCCTGCCCGATAACCCCACACATGTCCTGGGAGAGTGAGTGAAGAATGAATCATGGCATGCTTTGGAGTTGACAAGGAAGGAGGGAACATTCCAGTTGGGCTTTAGGGGATTAGTTTGAGCTTGTCAAGGGCATTCTACGTGGAGTGAGCAGCTTATGGAAAGGTATAGGGGCCTGGGCTAAGATATTCTGCATAAAGAAAAGCAGGTGGAGTCCAGTGGTCCAGAGGGAGATGAGGCCAGCAGGAGGCGACCAGGTCATGGAGAGCCTTGGAAGACACCCCATGGACCAGGTTTTATTTACAAGGAAACTGTTTGGGTGGTAGTTACTGCCATTATCTTAGGAGTCGTTGTTTGAGTTTACACCTGTGCTACCATCTATGTGCTGTATAATCCTGAGAAAATGACTAAATCTCTCTGAGACTCTGAAATATCTGCTTCATAAAGCTGTTCTGAGAAGCAGATGAATTTCAAGGTTTGCAAAGCACTTAGCAGAGTGCCCAAAATAGTGAAGGGTGACAGAAGGGACTGGTTGTTCCTATTATGTTTTTTTAAATAAATATAATTACTGTTGTTAATGGTGATGGTGGCGATGATGGGGAACCTTGGAGAATTGCAGCCGGGTGGCAATGTCACGGTCAGACTTGCTGTGGAGTCCCAGGGGCTGAGGGGTGAGCCACATTGTGATCGGAAAAGCAGCAAGGAGGTTATTAAGATAATCCAGGTGAGAGATGAAGGGGCCTAGAGCATTGGTGGGTTCTGGGGAGACGCTGGTGGATGTGGGTGTCCGTGAGCAGTCTACCCGGCTGTTCCCTGCCTGTACTCCAGTCATCTGGTACCACTGCCTCCACGCTCACTCACTCAGTGTCTGACAGGGACACTGAGGCACAGCAAGGAGATGGCACCTTGCCTTAGTCTCCAGATAAGATGGTAACTGAAGGGAAAGGCAGGGGGCTCAGGTTCCCAGTCTTTCGTTGGGGAGCAGGTGGAACTGGGAGAAGCGGGGTGCAGAGGCTTCTGGTCATGTGCAGTTCAGCTCCTCCCACATGGCGGTGGGCTCCCCTCCCTCCACCCACCACTCCATGCCTAAACCCCTCTCTCAGCTCATCTTTCTACCACTCCCCATTAGGAGCACCTGTAGGATCCTGGAGGTGTTGACCTCAGGGTATTTGGGGTTTGGAATGGAGGAAAATGGCTTGGTCTAGTGGAGGGAGGATGGGGCTGCCTGGGAGGGAGGTGGCCGGAGTGAAAACCATCCCAAGAAAGCAGGAGTCCCAAGCAGCACGTGCTCTGGCTTGAGGACTGGACGTCCTCTGTGGTCTCCCATTTACACCCTTCATACATCTTGAGGAGGAAACCGTTCAATAGAGTGTGCTGTGGCAAGATTGTGATTGTTACTTCAATCATATCTGACCCTGCACGGATGTTGGAGGAAGAGATATTTCAATGCCACGTTCAAAAGAGCCGTCATTTTGAAACATAGTGAATGGGTTTTCAGAGAGTGATGTAATGTTATTTTTAATAGATTCTTTTAAAAATTTCTTTTCCTTCAGTGTAGATGGATGTGTGTTAGAGGAAAAATTAATCTAAGGGAGCAACCATTCAGGTGGAACGTGTTAAGAAAGCAATGTGCATGTCCTTGAATTTATAAATCAGAATCACAGGGCAAATTTGCAGGTAACAGAGAGATACAGGACAGGTTCTTTTAAACATGTGGGTACATTTCAGAGGTCTTTTATAAGTGGCACCTGATGGCTACTGGGAGAGAGAAAACAGACAAAAAGCTCAGAGATATTAGATGAAAAAATTCTGTGCAATGATTACAAGATCTTGATCTCTGTATGTGTGTCTTCTTGCAGCATCAAAGCGACGTCTGTGAAATGTATTGGCATTCAGTGCTTGACAGGTGTCAAACTATAGAGTTTACTGTCCTGTGTTGGCTGGCGTGGGTGCCTCTGTGCAAGAACATGGCATTGACAGGCACCTTGGGGGTCATTTGGTGTCATCCATGTGGAACCTGTGCTGAGAGAGGGGAAGCCACCACCTCAAGGCACACTCTGGGTGGTCACGTCTAGTGCTGGAAAGAACCCTTTACTGGACCCCTATCCAGCATTCCTTCCTATCTCCTCTGCTGTTGTATTTCATTGTTATTCTCCAGCACATTGACATTATCTTTTTTCCAGGAAAAATCAGCTGCTGGTGTCCGACAAGGTGGATGATGACCTGGGTGCCCTGAAGCTCGGTAGGTGCGGCCCGTGCCTCTGCTATGCACATCACAGCTCCCGATGATTGCTCTGCCTGGAGTGGTGGGTGGTGGTGCTCCCTCCTGGCTGGGGTGGGGGCTCCTTTCATCCCACCTGACCTCAGGAAGCAGGGGTAGGCTTCTCTCCTGTCTGTGGATGTCTTCTTCCACTGCCTGAGCTTCTCTCCTGGAGAAATCCTCATGGGAAGGCAGGTCGCTTCTGGGTGCAAGCTGGGGGGCCAGGGGAGACCTTCCTGCATTTTCCTTTAAGGCTGTGCAGAACCTACTAAGGTTTCATGAGACAGTTTCAGGAGACAGTTCATGGTCAAAATATGAGTATCGCTCTGCCTGGAGAGGTTCATCCTTTTTAAAAGTTCATAAACAAGGGGGAGGGAGAAGGAAAGGGAAAGGGGAAGAGCGAGGGAATGAAATGGACCAAATTATCCTAGGTGCATGCATGAAAGTAACACAATGCTTTCCAATTTTATGTATAATGATAAAGCATCAATTTAAAAATAAATAGAAGGGCTGGGAGTGGAGGTGTATGCCTGAAATCCCAGGGGCTTGGAAGACTAAGGCAGGAGGATCGTGAGTTCAAAGTCAGCCTCAGAAACTTAGTGGCCTAGGCCACTTAGCAAGACCCTGTCTCTAAATAAAATATAAAAAGGGCTGGGTATGTGGCTCAGGGGTAAAGCAACCCTGGGTTCAATTCCAGTACTGAAAATAGATAGATAGATAGATAGATAGATAGATAGATAGATAGATAGATAGAAGGAAGGGACTTGGGGGAGGGGAGGAGGGAGGAAAAGGGGCAATCCTGGGGATTGAAATGGAAAAAACTGTGTTATATGCATTTGTGACTGTCAAAATAAACCCCACCATTATTTATAATTGTAATGCACTAAAAAGTTTATAGGCATATTGTCAAGGTGTGGAATACAAATACTGACATGTGTGAGGTGCACACACCCTCTGCATTCAGCCCTGGCAGCCCACATCTGGCATTTCACATCTGTGCAACTGCCCTCTGAGATCAAGATAGAGAACGTTTCCTTACACTCTTGTTTTAAAGCAACTTTTTTGGTTGTTTCTTCAATTCTGTACCCTTGAAGACTGAGGGCTCTGCAAAAGCCACTGTGCAACTAAGGACAATGGGCCAAGGACTGGATGGGAACAGGTGGACTCCAGTGTTACTGCTGTTTGCTCCCCTCCTGGAAGCCGGCCGGTTACCTCCTGGGCCATTCTGGCCAAAGAAACCTGTTCTCACATGCTTTTCTTCCCCCTTTTTTAAGCATTCCCTTTTAAGCTGCAGGAAGAGAGCAATGCCCCCCTCAGAAGTTCCTCATGTGAGACGTGCACCCGACAGCCTGCTTTGATCAAGTTGAAAGCCAGGGGCAGGCCTCTGAACAGCGAAGGCAGGGCTTTGTTTGTTCTGCTTAACTCCCTTCAGAGGTAATGGAGCCTCTGAGTTTTAAACACCAGACGTGGCTGGTGGGGATCATTGGGTCCTACCCAGGAAGGTCACATTTCTGTACATGGCTACACGGAGTGAAGAAGGGAGCCAGGAAGCCCTGGCATTCAAAGCTTTCTGGGAGGTGCTGTACTTGAAGATTTTCCGGTGAAAGCCACTCGTGTTTGGACACAAAGCAAAGCACCTCCCAGTCTTTAGAACCCAGAGAGCATCTGCTGGAAGGAAGGCCTTTAGCAATAATCAGAAGCCCGGTGTTTGAAGTGTGTGCACGTGTTTTCCCGAGGGAGGCAGACACCCTCTCTGCTACTGACTCAGCTAGAAGTCTAGAAGTGTAGAAAAGGAAAAGGAGGTAAAGGGTAAGAGAACAGGGGACCCAGTCACTGAGAGAGTTTATGTTTTTGTTTGTTTGTTTGTTTGTTTTTTAGTTCCAGGGATTAAACCTAAGGGTACTTAACCACAGAGCCACAGCTCTTGTTTTTTCTTTAGAGACAGGATCTTGCTAAGTTGCTGATGCTGGCTTTGAACTTGTGATGATTCTTCCTCAGCCTTCTGAGCTGCTGGGATTACAGGCATGTGCTACCTCACCCAGCGCCCACTAAGAGAGTTTATGAAAGAAAAGTAGAGAAGGCTTGAGGGGTACAGCAGTGGTATAGAAAAAAGGTGTTAAATTCCGTTACAGGCATGACATTCTCTTCCCCACCCCAATCCATTTTTCTGTGGTTCAATTCAGTGAATTTTTGTTAGCAGTTCTCTGCCTGCCAGGGTGTGGGTGAGGCTCCACTGAGGGAAGACCCAGGTGAGCGAAGGACACCATGCCTTCTTGGAAGGCAGGGTTGGATGGGACAAAGGAGGAGAGGTGTCTTCCCCCAGCAGCACATGAAGCACATGAACGGTGTGCTTAGCTGCTTCAGTACACATGGAAGCCAAGTCATGTGGTGGATTCTGGAAGTTTCCATAGTGAGGTGGCATTTAGACTGAACTTGGAAGCATGAGAAAGGTCTTACCACATAGGCATGAGGCAGGAACCACATGGGCAAAGACCTGGGGGGGAGGGTGGAGAGAGAGAGGGGCATGAGGGAGGGAGAGACTGGAGGAGAGTGACCTGGAAGGAAGTGGGTGGTTAGTGGGGATGAGGCTGGAGAAGGAAGAACATTGGGGCAGGTGGAGAAGACTACTGCTGTGCTAAAGGGGTGAATGGGGAATTGCTGGGCAGAGAGGAGCCCTTGAACATCTTTGCAGGTCTATCTTTGCAGGATATAGGATGGATTTGAGTAAGAACCTGCACCCTGGAGACAGGAAAGGGGCTCTTGGGAGAATCCAGAGGTGTGATGAGGTCCCTATTCTCTCTGGGAAGACCTCTGGATATTTCAGGGTTCTGCTCAAATACCACCTCTATGGGATTCCCTGGCCCTTTATGGCAGAATTCATTGTCTTGCCCCTAAAACTTTGCACTCATTCCAATTTCTGCTCTTAACCATGTTATGCTACAATTTGACAATTCATCTCTGCACCTCCTCTGTCCTGCATCGTCCCTGGCACATCAACCATCTGTGAAGCTCTCCAGACATAAATTCCTGTCATAGTGGAAGCAGGAAGGTGGGGGGCACATACAAGACATTCTGGAAGCAGAATAATCCAGAGGCAGGAGCAGGGCTGGGTGGGAGAGGGTTGTGGTTTCAGCCTGGGGCACTGGTGGAGGGCAATGGGGTCCTTTATCAAAACCAGACCTGAGTTTCTGATGTTGGGTGCTTCCAGAAGATGTCTTGACCCACTAATAAAGATGTCATATTCCAATAGCTCGTACAGGAAAGAGCTCTTTCTCCCTGTAGAATCCAAACAATGAGCATCATTCTCCTTGGTATCTTTGACACACACACACACACACACACACACACACACACACATTTTTATTTCATTTTTTTCCTCCAAAGGGTAGATAAAATGTTGGTATGGGAAAACAAAACCCCTTGCTTCTTTCCAACCAGACATTTATATGAGAACCTTAAAAATAGCATTTGCAAACCACTGGCATTTGCAACTGGTTCAGTCTGCTTGGCCAACATGTCATTCCGGAGTCCTTTGTTTTTCCCTTGCACAGCAGTCTCGCCACATCTGGGCCTGAGGCCTTCTATGTGGTCCTGACCCAGCTCCCTGCACTGGGCCCGTTCTTCCCAGCAGAAGCCAAGGGAGGCTGCCCACTCCCTGCTGCTTGTGCTTCACGGAATCCGCTTCCCTGGGCTCCCAGCCTCCATCCTGGATCACTCTGTGGCCTTGGGAGAGCATGTTTCAGACTAGGCCCCCTCCCTGACGACACCAGACTAAACGGAGGCCTCCCAATAGGCTTACATGCTGTTGCTTCTGTGCTGTCAGGAAGTAGCCTGGCGCAGTCACTGCCAGGAGCACGTGGGGGCCTGGCAATCACTAAGGTTACTCTGCCCCTTGTAGGGGCCCCAGGTTCCCAGGGTAGAATTAATCACTGATCTCTGTTCTTCCAGCCAATGGTCTCTATGTCAACCTCTGCAAAATCCTGCCCATCAGTCTCCCTTCTCCCTCTTCCTTTCTTCCTGATTTGTCTTTATCTCCACCCACCACTGTCTCAGGACCTTCCTCCTCCAGGCGCAACCATTGCTCAGGCTTCACCTGTCTCTTTTTTGCTTGGGTGTGTTCTCACACGTGTGTGATGCTGCAGCTACCTTGTGTTATGAGCCTCGTGTGGTCTCTGGCCTCTACTCAGCACCATGTTCCTAAGAACCATTCCTGTTGCTGGGTGAACATCTGGTCTTTATTTCAGGTTCTGTCTGTAAAGCTATGGTCTCCGGGTAGCTTTTATAGAGATTTCAACTAAGATGGCTTCTCATTTAAATTCACCTTCTTATGTACATTCCATACTTCTTTTTCTTGGGTACTGGGGATTGAACTCAGGGGAGCTTGGTCACTGAGCCACATCCCCAGCCCTATTTTGTATTTATATGGAACAGGGTCTCATTGAGTTGCCTAGCACCTTGCCATTGCTGAGGCTGGCTTTGAACTCTGATCCTCCTGCCTCAGCCTCTCAAGTTGCTGGGATTATAGACATGTGCCATCACACCAGACTTTTTATTCAACCCAAAGGTAGAATCTGTCTCCTCATTCATGGGACTGAGTCTCAGGAGTTTGCCTTGTGCCATGGCTAGTTCTCCCCTACAAGAATAAAGGAGGCTGTAGAGGAAGATGTAAGCTATGTGTTGACCTGTTGACACCCCCACCCCACAAATAGGCCACTCCAGCTGCAAGTGTAGGTGACTGCGTTCACAGCACCTCAACCTTGGCGGCCCCCAGGAGCCCATCCTGCTCAGATCTGTCCTGCTCAGCTTGGCCAGCACACATGCCTTGGGATGGTGTCTCCTTGGGTCCTCTATCTGAGTGCTCTGGTAAATTCAGTGGCAGCAGTGGAAGTGCCATGGGGCCCCACACAGCCAGAAAGTTACAGGCTGGTGCTGCCAAAGACTTGGCAGATGCTCTCAGGGCTCAGTTACCCCAACTGAGGACTTTATCTGGAATCTGGCTTAGCATCCCTTCTGACAGGAGATCCAGGACAGCAGGATGGCCCAGGAGTTAGCAGTCAGCCTGTGTTTATATCCTCTCCCTGCCATTTTCCATTTGCCTGACTTGGGGTCAGCGACTCCCCTAAGCCTCAGCATCCTTGTCTGTCAGTGGGGGTATTAATTTTATTCTGTTGGACCGAGGGTGCAGCTCAGTGACTGAGGCTTGCCTAGAGTGCACGAGGCCCTGGGTTTGACCCCCAGCATTGAAAAAACAGAACGATTCCCTCATAGGGCCATTATGGGGTTAGGTCACACAATCCAAGAGGCCAATAATGTAAAGTACAACAGTGATAAACTATTACTAGTATTACTTTTTTCAGAAACATTACAGTTTCTTTCCTAATTCTATCCTCTTCATGAGTGTTCTCAGGGTGACAGACTCGTGCATTGTGCCTGCTGTTTGTAGGAATGCCTCTGAACTCGGCTTTTTCTTGGCCTGGCTTGGTGGCTCAGGTCCTAGGCACCCGATTGGTGCTATATTCACTTGGGGCATTCCCTAGTGGACCAGTCGCTAAGTCTCACCCACCAGCATCCTTGTGGCATAACCAGGGAGGGATTGTAATAGGTAGCAAGGTTCCTCTTTTTTTTTTTTTTTTTTTGAACCAGGATTGAACTCAGGGACACTCGGCCACTGAGCCACATCCCCAGCCCTATTTTGTATTTTATTTAGAGACAGGGTCTCACTGAGTTGCTTAAGGCCTCACTAAGTTGCTGAGGCTGGTTTTGAACTCGCAATCCTCCTGACTCAGCCTCCCAAGTCGCTTGGATTACAGGCATGCGCCACCATGCCTGGCTGCAAGGTTCCTCTTGATCTGCTTTCTTTCCCTCTGTTGAAGCCCTGAGGCCCCTAGCAGAGGCTGGGGTGGAGGCAGAGGAGCCACCCTAACCCTCAAGCCTTCTCCAGACTTGTCACACAGCACTATTGACTTTATGTTCTGTGTTCTGTGAGTCATGACATGGTCTTTTTTTTTCTCCCCCAGAGGATGTGGATGATACATTGATAAGGGAAGAAGTCATCCTGTCCCCAGCCCCATCAGCACTCAAGCTGCAAATAGCATCAAAGCCAATTGACCTCTCTGTAGCAAAGGTAAGTGTCAACGCGGAAGTGTCAGAGAATGCCACCTTAAATACATCCTGATATGGACAGATCATTTTGATATTTTTGGCTCAGTCTTTGTCATTGTAATATCTTGGTCATTGTTGAAATGGAAATTTGGGTGTGATGTCAAAGAATACCTTACTTGAGGGTCAGGAAAACAGTTCAGGTCCTGTTTAGCTCCCTCTCCCTCCCCTAGATGGAGAAGGGTGGGCTATGCCCCCCCCATCCGAATACCACAGGACCCAGAGTGGCTTCACCGCATCCCTAAAGGGCACCACCAGAGTGGATGGGATCAGGATAATTGTCCCCAGGAGATTGGCTCTGATCCCATGCCAGGCTCTGGCTGGATTGCAGAGAGGGAAGGACAGGCAGGGCTGATGATTTGTTAGCACCATCCAGGTTCACACCTGGGGCCTCCTGAAGAGGCCAGTGGTCACAGGACGTAGGGAGCAGCTTTCTGGCCTTAGTAGCTCCCTGCAGGGCTGTCCTAGACTCCCCACTGTGCTCAGCTACCAGCATGGCCTCACTGCTCCCCTTGTCCAGAGGCTGTCCTTCATGAGCCTTTCAGCCAGGATCCAGGAGGAAAAACGGAGACTCCTGGGGACACAGCTGGCTTCCTTCTCTTCCCACTTACTATGGATTGACTCAGAACACAGGTCACACAGAACAGGATTTTCCTAGAGGTTTATTCTTTCCTTGCCTTCTCCCTCCTCTGGGCCTCCCTCTCCTTCCCTTCCCAGAGGGTGGAGACACAATTCAGGGATGCCAAAGTGGGGAGTAGTTACTCTAGCCTTGTAAGCACAAAGCATGAATTCTTTGCAGAAGGTACCCCCTTTTGGAGTCAGACCTAAAGACCACCCAGCAAGATCATCTCCAAAACCAATGGGCAAAAGGGAGGCTGACAGAGAAGAGGGCCCAGGACACAAGGCAGGTACAGCCCAGGATTGCAGGCTGTGGACCACACTGCGTCTAGCCTGAAGCCATCACTCTGTGGCTAAGAGAATGGAGATGAGGTTTAACCAGAAAATCCAAGTCTCTATAGTTGTTAGTTTCTTGAGAAATGAGAAACGCAATTTCAACACATGGAGGATTGTAGCTGGCACAGGAAGGGGAACTGGCCACGACAGATGAATTCACACATTCAATGTGTCATTGGCTCACATTTGGTGGCACAGATGCTTCTGCCATAGAGATTTCCTTACACTCAAGGAAAGAAATAATCACCAATTCTAGTGGGAAGTATTTGGAATCTGTAGGAAAACCCTGACCTGAGAGTTGGCTCAGGTGTGAGCTGGAGAGTCTATCTGTGGGTCCCTGAGGCTTCAGGGTTCCCTTGGAGATAAAACCATGGCCATGAGAGGGCAGTCCAACGTGGAGTGGGGAGGCTCTGCCACCTTAAATACTTCCTGATATGGAAGGCAGTGATTTTGATATTTTTGGGAGTGGAGAGGGGTGGGCCCTTCCTGGGCTCTGGACCATGGAGCTTGGGTTGATGGGAGGTGAACAGTTGAGCTCAATATCATCTTGAAATCTAGAGAAGACAGAACTCTGAAAAACAAAGGGGCTGCTGCCTTGGGAGGTGGTGGGGTGTTTGGCAGAGTTCACTGGGGATCACTCATGGTGGCTCTCAAGGGCTAGATACTTTGCCTGCCCTATGATCTTTGTTGCAAATACTCATCTCTGCTGTCTTAATGTAAAAGCAGCCGAAGACAATAAGTAAACAATTGAGCTCTGTTGCATCCAATACAACTTTATTTACAAAAATGCAGAGGCCAGATTTGATTTGTGAGTCATAGTTTGCACTGGTTCTCAAACCTGGCTGCAAAGTGGAATCACATGGGGGCAGTTTGAAAAGCACTGATAGTCGGGCAGGGGAGGTGGCTCAGAGGCAGAACCCTTGCCTAGCAAGTGCAGAGTTCTGGATTTAATCCCCAGCATTACAAAAAGCAAAACCAAAATAAAAACCAAAACTGCTGATACCAGAGTCTCTCACTCAGGAATTCAGACTTAATTGGGGTCAGATTTGTCAACTGCTAGTCTTTCCTATGGAGGTTCAGAGGACTTCCGAGATTCCTTGCAAAATAAAAGTCTCGGCGACTCAAGGCCTCTGTAAGGAACCTACAAAGATCTTGACCAAGTCAGCGGAGCCTGGTTTGGCTTACAGATGTTGCAGAGGTAAGACCCTTCGGGCCAGGTTTCTCTTCCCTCAAATATGAGAAGAATGGGCTTGCAAAATAAAGAGAACCTACTAGCGAAGGCACTGCCCTGCTACAATTCAAGCCCAACTCCTGTGGGGGAAGTAAGCACCGAGCACTGTAGCATTGTTTGCTTTTAAAACAGCCAGTAAGACTTTCTTCTCTCCACAGGAAATAAAGACCCTTCTGTTTGGTTCCTGCTTTTGCTGCTTCAATGAAGAATGGAAACTTCAGAGTTTTTCCTTCAGTGACACGGCTTCGTTAAAATATGGCATTGTGCAGAACAAGGCAGGTGGACCTTTGGGTTCTCAGGGGGCTTTCTCTAGGCCACCATGGTCGGGGTGGGGACATCACCCAGCTGGGGTAATCCTGCGAGCATCGGCTGGTCTATCCAGGGCTGGCCACTCCACTTTGGCCAAGGTGTCACTTGGTGCAGGCACTTCACCGCGTGGCTGGTGGGCTGAGAGCTGGGAATCCAGACCCTCGGCTTAGCAATCATTCTCATTGAGCACCAACTTGCCGTGAGTGGTGCTGTGAGTGTCCACAGTTAGGGGGAGCAGAAGGCAGCGCTCTGTCTGCCTGGGGGTTCTGCAGGGGCCTTTTTCAGTCTCACCCTTGAGAAAGGTTCAGGAGAAGGAGTGCTCTAGGGAGGCAGGGGACGGGAGACTGTATAAACCCATAGGGCTGCAGGAAGAGCCCCAGGTGTCAGGGCCCCACAGCAGGTGCACAGAGAGGATGCAGGAGAAGCCAGAGGAATGGAAGATGATGGCAGGCTTCACACTTGGCTTGGATGTATTTCCCATGAAAGGCCCTGAGATGCTCAAGCTCTGGGATCAAGGAACTGCCAGAGGGAGCAGTGTGGCTAGTCTGGGGCCTGCTCCTGCCCCATGCTGCCCGAGAAGGGGCCCCAAGACCTCTAGCTCTGCCATTCCCTTGTGGGATCAAGCTCTTCTTACACTACCACTTATAGGACACCCCTGGCTGGTTGCTCTGACAGTCCTTGAACCTGGATGGGAGCTGTTTATGCTGCTCAGTTCCACAGACCTTTACTGATGTGTTCTGGGGGCCAGGGCCCATGCTGAGCCCTGTGATGGCTACAGGGATAAGCTCCTGAAGAATCCCTCATATTACAGAATGGGAGGGGAAAAAGTCACACCTTCTGGGGTGTTGAGGTGGCCCACAAGCTGAACTCACATAAGCAGATGCTGCTGAAGGGGCTCACTGCTAGCTGAGGTAGGCAGGGAAGCCTTCCTGGAGGAGACGGCCTTCAGGATAGGTCTAAGGGCTGGGTAGACAATTGTATAGGTTGGGTAGCCTGTATACACTGAAGCATTTCCCTGGATGACAGGAACCCTATGGTGACACCATGGCTTCACACCTGGCTGGTTGTGAACAGCTATGTTCCTCTCCTCACACATTGCAGACTGATCCTTCCTCTAGGGACCTTGTCACCCACCCTCTATGCCTCAGGGTCAAACAGGTTGCAGACAGTCACATGTCAGGCTCCTTGTTTGTGAGGGAGCTGTGCAGTGGGGGCTCCAGTCCTGTAACCTGGGGCTGGGGACGGTGGGGGTGGAGCAGAACTCTGCCCTGGGCCCCTTGGTCTTGGTGGTAACACGCGCTTCTCTGCAGGGCGGCCCCTGTGGGGTTCTGGCGGCAGTCCAAGGCTGCATGCTACAGAAACTGCTGTTTGAAGGCGAGAGCCGGGCCGACTGCGCGCGGTAAGTCAGGGTTCATTCTGGCAAATAGCTTCCTTTCCCAAGGCTTCTCCGGAGCATCCAGAACAAACAAGCAAGGAAGCATGTGTGTTCCCTGATATTTCCCGTCTCCTGGAGGTCAAGACAGGAAGGGGTCACTGTAGTGAGCTCGCAGGGCGGCATTAGCCCTGTTAAATGGACGTGAGGGCTTTGGTTTCTGGGGGCAGAGAGGACTGGGGGGTGTCCACATGCTAAGCGCTGCTGGATAGCGCAGAAATGGGGCCTGCTGCCTCTTCGGAAGGCCCTATGCTGTCCACACCCATGTCGATCTGCTGACCCATGACCAAGTCCAGGGCTCCCCTCCCTCCCACGTTATCTCCCCTCTGCCGACAGCCAGAACCACACATTCCAGCCAGCCCCACAGCACATGGCTTCCTCTCCCTGCGGCTGTTTATTTTCCATTTTCCATGCTAAGCATTTGCACCTGGGCACCTCCATCTCATCCTCCGTCTTCCAGTGCTCAGTGCAGGAATGCCTCTGTGCAAGCATGAGGGATGCAGGGAGAACCACAAGCAT
Source organism: Glaucomys volans (assembly GCA_020662805.1). NCBI lineage: Eukaryota > Metazoa > Chordata > Mammalia > Rodentia > Sciuridae > Glaucomys > Glaucomys volans. The sequence continues at coordinate 130,916 of JAJEJO010002376.1, forward strand.
CTCTCCTCCCCAGAGATGCACCATGGTTGGTGCCAAGAGGAAAGGATGGGCGGGGTCCTGGCTGATGCTGGAGGCTGGCGAGGGCTCCCTGAGGAGGTTGGCAGTCCTACCATCTCCTCCTTGCATCCCAGTTCCTAGTGCCTAGCAAGTCACCTCAGAGCCACCCTGCTTCTAACATTCATCTTTGGGTTTCCTTTTAGTTGAAATTATTATATATGTAATTAAAAGACATTTTAATCTTACTGATATCTGGAGGAGGAACGGAGTTCCTGATTTCCCTTCGCATGCATCTTTGAACATACATAATTTCTCAAGGGAGAAAACATTCCCAGTGCTCCCAGGAGTCCCTTGCTCCTGCCCAGGTGGCATCCCAGGTTACAGTGCAAATGGATTCTGAAACCACAGCTTAGCTTTGCCAGTTCCTGAACCTCATTAAAAGATCCTTGCTCTTTGAAATAAGCATTAAAGAACCTTGAAAAAAGAAAAATAGAGTTAGGTCTTTGGTGTTGTGTAGATAACGGGGCCCACTCCCCTTTACTCAAGTCCAGGTGCCTGGGAGAGAGGCTCCCAGGAAGGACCTTAGCCGAGCTCGGCCCGCACTCAACAGAGATACGTTTTCCCAGCATAGTCAACTTGACCATGACAGGATCCAAATGAGGGTAGCTTTTCACATTTACCATCTTATGATTTTTCTCATAGTTTTACAAGGTAGTAGTCAGGTGGTTTCTGTCGAACCAAAAGAAAGATTCTAACCACAAGCACAGTCGCCATAGCAGGATTGCACCCCCTCCTGTGTCTCCTGGTCTGTCCCGTAGCTTCTTTCTGTGCAGGTCGTTCCCCTCTGCCTGCTCTAGAAGACTGGCCCAGCAACCTGCTGTGGACAGAGACCCCGCCGTCCATTCCCAGGGAGACCAACACAGTCCTCTAAGCCCAAGAACGTTCCTGATGGGGTGGCACCTGCTAAGTGAGGGTCCTCTGGCTGGTTTCAAAGGGCATAGGGGCTCTGTGAGCACATAGGCACCTCCTGCCCTCCCTTTCTAATTTGCCCCTGGAGAGTATGCAGAGCATGCCTACCAGGTGTCTGGCAGGGATTCAAGGTCAAACGAGACCCGTGTGGCCTTCCCCTTGTGGCACTTAGGATTGAACAGGACAGGTGGTGAATGGGGAGATGGAGGCTGCTAAGGGTCCACCCAGACGTGAAGATGCGTGCAGGCTTCCTGCAGGGGCACATTTAAGTCTTAGGGTAGCTGAGGGAGGAACACAGTCTCAGATTCCCCATCACACACATCCCTGTACACCCTGTCCCCACCCCTCATTTTCTTCCCCTCTTATTAGGCAAACACCCTCAAGTCCTCCCAGATCCACAGACCTGTGTGCTCAAAGGCTCTGCCTGCCAGCTGCTCTGACCATGCATCTTCCCTGATCACCCCAGTTAGGATAAACCCGGGCCCTGCCTCTGGTGACTCCACCACCAAACAGAGTCCTTGTTCCTTGGTACCATTACCTGTCCATGTCTGCCTCCCTTCTCCAGCAGAGCATAAGTCCCGGGAGAACAGGGCCCTTCCTGGGTTGCCTTTTCTACAGTGTGTCCCTGGCATGTGGCCCAGTGCCTGGTCCACGGGAGAGGCCCTCAGGATTTTTGTTGAATGAACGCATGGACAAATGAATGAGCTATCCAGACAAACAGGGAGGGGAGGCGGAATGGTATTCCAGTAAAGAGAACAAGATGTGCAAAGGCCTGGAGGCCGCAGAAGGGCAGCCTAGCCTGGGGTGGCCTGGTAGTGTTTGGAGGGGCAGTGTGTGACCTGGGGCTGGGGGGTGGGATAGGGCCCTGGCTGCCAGAAGGGCCCAGGGCTACAATCTTAGAGCCAATTTGCAGCCAGTCTTGGAGCCAGTTTAGAGCTGGGGAGAGATGTCCCATGACTCATTTCAGCCCAAAGCCCCTTCTGAGTTGCTTTTGAACTTCAGTTTTGACAGCTTGGGGAAAGTCATGGATCACTTCCCAGCAGTCAGGATGTAGCATTTAAGTGGGAAGGGCCCATTCTGCCCAGGACATTAGGCTGGCTTGATTCCTGGTCACCCACCACCAGAGAGGAAGTTGGGGCTTGGAAGGCAGAAGTCCATCCAGCTTGGGGGAGCATGGAGGGCTCTGGGTACAAAGAAAACCCCACCAGGCTGTGAGGAGGGATGTTCTTTTCTACTTCCCATGGTTGGCCAGTCTGGTGCCCGCTAAGAGCTGGCCCATGATGCACCTACTAGACAGTTCCACCAGGGCTCTGCTGGGGAAGAATAGGGCTTCGAGAATGTGGCCGTGGCCCCCAGGGGTCTGCTGGGATCTGGAGGGAGGAGCTGGGCTAGCCTGGTCAGCAGTCTCAGAGGTCAGACTGTCTGTGTCTGTGTGTTGAGGACAGTGGGCTCAGGAGGCCAAGAGGGTGCCCAGGGAGGAAGAGGGAAGTTGCCGCTGGGCATATGTGATGTGTGAGGGTTGCGCTCTGTTGGAGGGTTGTGTGTGTGTGTGTGTGTGTGAGTGAGTGTGAGTGTTGTGTGTGTGGGTGTGCCCAGTGGGAAGGAGTCATCTGGGAGCTCGGCAAGGAGGCTGCCTGACTGTCCTGGAGGAGACCTTTGCCAAGCAGCTGGCCAGGGCCGCCTTCTCCTCGAAGCCTGGAAGGATTCATGCTGTGGAAGATGCCGTCACCTTTTCTCGGGGCCCTGTAACTCTGAGTGCTGCTCATACTCCTCCCCAACCCCCAGCATCCCTCACCTCTGCTGCCCCCAGGCCGAGCACATGGGTGCTCCGTCATGCAGTGAACTTTGCAGGCCTGAGAGGGGACGGTTTTAATACCTAGTGACAGGGAGGCATGGGAGCTTGGCTTAGTCCCTGCATTCCTGATGGAGCCTAAGGGCACTCAGGAAGAGGTGGTGGATGGTGTGGGCTCGGAGGTCCCAGAGACCCTTTCCCTGACCCAGTCAGGACTCTCCTCCTCCTGGTTGGTGGGCTATGGGCAAGGGGTACAGATGCCCTCGTCTGCTCTCCTATCTGCATCTCCTCCTCAGCTCCCCTCCCTGGACCTGCTTCAGGGGCTAGAAGGCAGATAAGGCAGGGAGCAGAGCCCTCCTAGGGTCAAAGGCTGGTGGATGAGGGGCTGCCTGGGGCCAGGTCAGAAGCCACAGGAAGTCCTCAGTGCCAAGTGGGCGGGGGTGTATCCTACAGCTGTGGGTGCCCAGGCTCGGGGAGGGAGTAGAGTGGGAGAATCGGGAGGTGCTGGGGACCTGGATTATGGTGGGATGAAGAGGGGCCTCACTTTGCCACCTGTGGGTTAGGAATAGTCGTCTCTGGCCTAAACCAGACTCAAGATGAAAATACAAACAAAAAATCTTCAAGGGCTGTGCAAGTAAGACCGTTGAACTCCGCTGGCCGTGGTACAGATGGGGAAACTGAGGCTCAGAGAGGGAGAGATGCTAGCTCAGGGTCACACCTAGCACCGTGGCAGAGCTGAGATGGCCTGGGAGCCCCGCTGTCACACCATGCTGCTATACCCCAGAGGCAGCAAGGGCCAGAGAGGGTAGGGGACCGAGGCTGAGGGTTGGGGGCCCGGCTGACAACTGGTCACCCTCTGGACTCTCGGAAACCAAGGGTGGCTCTGTTCATGAAGGGTTGTTGGCAGAGCCTGCCTGTTCCCCTCATTTAGAAAAAAATGAGACCAGCAGAAAAGAGATTAACAGCAGAGGCGGGAGCGCCTGCCCTGCATCAGCGAGGGCGGCACGTGGGCAGGTGTGCAGGGACCTCTCTCTGCCCCAGCTCCACGGCTCCCACTGACCTATTTGGACAGCATTTACATGGACAGATTGGGCCATCCAGGTTCCTCCGCAGGCGGCGTGTACTAGGCTGGCCTGAGGCTTCAGCCTCTCCCTTTCGACTTGGAAATTCCAGGATTTCAGTGATGATCCAGCTTAAAAAAAAAAAAAAAAAAAAAAAAATAGACATGGCTTCCCTGGAGGGAGGAGGCCAGCACCTCTGCTGACTTTGGGACACTGCCTCCCTGTGCGCTGGGTCTGCAGGCCTGGGGGACAGGGAGAGGGTTCTGCGGAAGTGGAGCAGAGGATGCGCTGGCACCTCCAGGGAAGCCATGCTGAAGTAAAGGTTTCTTGGCAGCCGGGCTGTTTTCCCGCAGGACTGTCTGGCTTCATTAAGACTCATCTATCAGGCCGGCCGCCTGCCTCTCTTCCATCAGCCAGGCAGAGCTGGGCGGCAGGCCGTGGTGATTTTCCACTCGGAAAGAGCTGGAGTGACGGGGCTCATGGGAAGAGAAGGGCTATCAATGCCTGCAGAACCGGAGAGGGCCCTGGAGAGGGAGGCCCTGCAGAGGCCACCACAGCTGGTGTGGTGGTGGGGAATCAGGGATGTCATCCTCTCATCCCCACTTGCACTCTGAAATGTGGCTGAAGGCTCAGAGATGGGGAGGCACTTGCCCTTGGCCCTATGGACATTGGGGGTAGAGCTGGACATTGGTGGTAGAGCTGGACTTGGAACTCAGGCCTTATAGCCCCAGGTCAGCCATCTCCCTGCCTCCTCTTGACCCTGGGAGGGAGTCGAGAGCAGGGACTCCTGCGCGTATTGGCTACCTTTGTCCTGAACTTCCTATAGACTTTGTCTACATAGGCAATCCAAGTGGATAGGTGAGGTTATTTTGAGAAAATCAGTGTAGAGTGTCTTTTCTCTCTGAAACACTTGGACAAACTCAGGACGTACTGTGGCCCTGCCCACCGCTCCCTGGACAGATCTCTTCATGCTGCACTTCTCCTGGAGGAACAGGACTCTTAAAGAAGCTCCTGCTGGCCTGAGAGCCTGGCCAGGTGCCAGATTCCTGGTAGGAAAGTGGCAGATGGGGGTCAGCTGCTCAGGCCATGCAGGACCTCCACAGTCACCAAGGTGTCCCCATGAAAACTGCACTGAGCTGTGTCTGTGAACAGAGTGTGCCTGGTACAGGCTCAGACAACTTCCACGGTCACCACATGTGGGACAAGACTGGTATGCTCACACTCAGCCCTGTCGGCTCGGGGGCAGGTAACGTGACAGATGACAGATGGAGGATGTCAGGGCATCTGACTCAGTGCCCACATTTCTGGGTGGGAAGGGAGGCCAGGGTGGCATGGGGCTGCCCCAAGCCTATAAGTCTGGAGTCAAACTCAGGCCTCTTAATTGCCTGACCGCTGGATGCCCCGGCTCTGCTGTTTGCTGGAAAGCCACGTCTCAAGCAGAAGATGGGGATGGCCCAGGGAAGGGTGCAGAGGTTAGAGAAGAAGCCATTGGAAAGAATGACTTAGGAGGAGAGACAGGGAAGGTCAAGGGGCTGCAAGCAAAGCCCCCAAGATCACGTCTCAGGAGCAAGAACTCTTGATTGTGTTAGACAAGGCTCTGAGGCCAAGGGACATTGGCTCCTGAAATTAAATGCCCAAGACAGTTGGTTCTGCTTCCCCGGCTCTCCTTCCTTCCTTCTTCAACACTTATTCTTTCCCAGTTCTTACCAACAGTATGACCTTGGATAGATCAGGTAGAGTCTGGGCCTTGGTCTCCCATTGTAAAAGGTCTTACCTCATGAATTGTTTTCATGAGTCGATGTCATGATACATAGCACATCACAGATACTCAATATGTGTTGGTGTTTTATATTTTATTTTACTTTTTTAAGAGAAAGGGAAAAGAAGTTTTATTGCTTTGCTAGCAAAGGAGAAACACGGGAGACTCCTATCCCAGAGGCTGATTCTGCCCATCAGCAGGAACAGGGGGCTTTTAACGGGGTGATTCCAAGGCTGCATTCCACATGGTCTCTGTTGTGTGTTGGATTTTTAGATCCTCCTGTGGCTCCACTGACATTTCTAACTGATGATTACTGGCTACAGTTGGTGGGTGTAGAGCACAACATTTGAAAGGGCTTCCCTGGATTTCAGATATGGGGTTTTCCAGCACAGGTGCGATCCACGCATGCCTTCGAGCAGCTCGTACCCAGGTTAGGGGTTTTAATCAGGAGTGCTGGCTATGCTTGGAGGGCTGTTGTTGGAAGAGGTCCCTCCTGGTACACATAGTGAGTAGGTGTGATGGGGCTTGAGGTGGGGCAGGAGGGAGCAGGAACGCTGGCAGGCACCATGTGCAACAGCTCAGCTGTGGACAGAGCCCCAGAGGAGGATGGACATGAAACCTGGATGTGCAATTGACAGGACGTGGCAGGGCATGGAATGAACGGGAGCTGCAGAGACGCTGTGGGTTCTGATTCCAAAGAGACAAACATCCAGTTCTTTCTCCTTTGTCCAACAAGCTCTGTTCCCCCTTGTCCTTGGTGTGGCCTCTCCTGAAACCTAGAGCAGTGTTTTCTCAACGTTGTTTTCCTAGTTAGCAGTGACCCGGGCCATGCCTCCCGATAGCTTGGGTCGTCCGGTTTGGCGATAGCGCCGTGACCATTTCCTGCAAGGAACACGATGGGCTTCCTGAGCCTGAAGGACTGGGCAGTGTGCTGGGTCACTTCCCTAAGTGCTGGAGTGCCCGTCTTTTGGCATCGGAAGGGCCTCCCGTGGCAGGAGCTTGGTGCCAGGTTCACGCTGGATGCTGCGCGTACCCCGTTCTGTGGACTTGACCCAAGCAGGGACTTGAGGTTCCCCAAGGACAGGAGTGATAGGAACCACTGGTGTCAGGTCCTGTGTCAGGGACATCCCAAACATCATCTCATTTAAAGTTCCCAGTGCTAGCAGGGAGCAGTGACTGTCGTTGCCAGTTTCTGGATGGGGAAACTGAGGGAGCCCTGTATCCTATCACCTTTGGTTTTACCTTATTGGGGCCACAATATCCTGTCTGTGGGTCCCTGGCTCTGTGTCCCAGGCCCCTGGTCAGTGCTGGCTTTCTGCTCACCATGGCTGTGTCCTGGTCTCCTGCTTCTCTTCTGCCCTGGATAGGAGGGAGAGATCCCAGTACTCTTTCTCCCTTTTACACTGCGGTTTGGAGCTCAGATGAGATTTGGTGATTGGACACCTGGAATCCCCCACTTTGCACTCCTCTGACCACCAGCAGAGTCTTCATTAAACCCTTTTGTCTGTTAGGACAAAACTCACTTTTGTCCCAAACACTCACTTTTGGATGAATTTAGAAAAAATTCCCAGCATTCAGGAGAAGGCCAGACAGAGGTCTAACAAGCCCTGGAAATGTCAAATGGAAAGAAAGATCTATATTTGGTTGTCTCCCATCCTCCCTCTCGTTCCCTCCCCGCACCAGGAACCTCTTAGTCACCATTTTTATTGCAAGAGAGCTCTGCAATTTGCGTGTGTGTGTGTGTGTGGTGCTGGGGATTGAACCCAGTGCTTGTACATGCTAGGCAAGTCTTTACCACTGAGAACATCCCCAGCCCTTTCTATTTTTTATTTGGAGACAGTGTCTTGCTAAGTGGCCCAGCCTGGCCTTGAACTTGTAATCCTCTTGCCTTAACCTCCTGAGTAGCTGGAATTTCAGGCGTGCTCTGCTGGTTGAAGCTCTTTTGTGCCTAGACTGTGCCACACCTGCTCTCCTGTTCTGTCCCCACCTCATTGACCCTTCCTTGTCAGCCCCCCTGATTCTGCAGATGCACCTCATCCTCAGCCGCTGCCTTCTTCATCCTCTGCCTGGGAAATCTGTGCTGAGCCCTGCCCCCCTCCTGTGCTTCCCATTGGTCTGACAGTCTCCCCTGGGGTATCCACATGTACCTCCTGCTCTGTAAGTTGGAGGGGCAGTGTGTCACTACCCACCACAGCTGCCTCCCCCAGCCACATGCTACTTATTTCAGCTGATAGCACCAGTGTGTAGCCAAAAGCCATGGGGTCAACCCGCATCCCTCCTCCCCTTCCTCCCGTGCTCTAAGTGTCCAGCTGGCCAGGCTGGACCTCATCTCCTGTCCTGTCAGCACCTCTGGGTCCTGCCAGGCCTCCTGGGTCCCCTACTCCAATGCCTTGCTGCCTTCCCCATCACCCCACTCCTGGACCCTCCATTGCTCTTGTCTACAGAGGGCTTTCCTACCTGGGCTTGGCCATGGAGTCCCTGGGCTGCAGTGATCCTCTGGGGGACAGGGGAGAAGAGGAGCCATCTGCACAAGGGGCCCCTAGGCAGCCTCTGCAGGGCTGTGCCACCTCCACTCTGTGTGCCCTGGGAGTTGACCATCCCTTCTTGTCCTCAGGCAGCTGCAGCCTTCAGACGCCCACAGGACCCGCTGCCTCGCCCTGGCCTTCGCAGACATCCTGTGGCGGGCTGGTGACCGACGCAGAGCTGTGGTCACGCTGTAAGTGGTTCCAAGGGCCACACCACTACACTTCACTGCTGCATGGCGGCAGGCGAGCTGTGTCTCCTGCCTTGGGGTGTTAGGACTGTGTTTTTAGGGGGCCCCAGGCTGGGCCAGGGTCCAGACCCTCTGCCTGGCTCTGCTGACAGCCAGGACTCCTGCTCTCACCTGGGAAGGGGTGCTCCTGTTTGTGTGGCCTTCCTCCCTGGGGAGCTCTGGGGAGCCCCTGGAGAACCTGGGACCCAGACCCACTTCCCCTCCGTGTTCCCAGAGGCTTCAGAAACAGCCCCTTGGGTTGACCCAGCTGCTCTTCCTAGTGCCCAATTTTTGCCCTGTCCCTGGGCCCCGCATCACTGAGGAAGAGCCTCAGAGAGGTGAGCAGAGGATGGTGGAGCCCAGACCCTGGATGCTGAGCCCTGACCCACCTCAGCTCTTGCCTGTGGCCTCCATCCTGCCCCACACAGTCCACATGACTGACTGGCTGGCTCTTCTGCCTGACCCTTCAGAGTAGAAGCATCACTTTGTCCTGGCTGTGTGGCTTAGCTTTAACAAAGGAGGTAATTTTGGGGGCCAAGGACCACACTTTGGGGTACATGTTGGTCACTGTAGCAGAGTGCTTATGAGAAGGGTCTCTCTGAAGCTGTTGCTTTTTGGTTGTGTGACCTTGGGCAACTGACTTAACCTCTCTATGCCTCATGTTTACTTGTTTAGAAAATGAGGACGATAGTAATGATTACTTAATAGGATGGTTGTGAGAACTAAATGAGTCAATATAAATAAATGATAGGTAATAAATGTAATAACATTATTTATCTGAATCATTTATCACTATAACTTGGTGATAAATAATAAATGTGAAGTGCTTAGTTTGATATAAGTCACTTTACTTAGGACGGTGTCTGGCACACAAAAGCACCACATAAGTGGAGGTCGGGTGCCATCGTTATGATTGTTGTCGCTGTTTTGTTACCATGGCCTGTCTTTTGTACCTGTGTTCCAGGTAGCTTATTAACCGAGGCCCTTAGCATCTATGAAGCAGATGAGGCAGGAATTGTTCTCCTCCATGTTTTAGAGATTCAGAAACTGAAGCCTAGAGAGGGAAGGTGGCAGGTCCATGGTCACACAGCAGCTAGTGATACAAATCCAAGCCCTACTCCTGTCCATGCCATGCTGGTCTGTACACCAAAGGAATTCACCCAGGGGGTTGCAGTAGGGAGGTTCCAGAGTCAGAGCTGGGATCCCTCCCATCAGTGGAAGTGAGGACCAGCCTACATTCCCCATCTGCAGGCCCTGGTTGGTTATGGTGGGCATCAGGTTTCCCACTGCTGGGGCATGGGTTTGGCTATTCCAAGCGCACCCCTTGCTCTTTTTTTCTATCCCCTCCCCGGCCCCCTCCCCACTGTGAGTCCTCTGGACCCAGGCTAGGGGGTAAGTTCGCAGAAGGGAACCCAGGACACCTTTGGCTCCTCCTGTCCTCTGCCGCTACTTTTCACTTGTTCTCACTGGAAGACATGTGTGGGTGTAGGCTGGCCGAAGGCCATGTCTTCTTTCCTGGCGGAGGACTCACGCACCTTCTTTTCCTTTTTAGGGCTTCGGGAACTGAGCAGTTCAGTCCAACGGGGAAATACAAAGCAGATGGAGTCTTAGAAACAGTACGGCTTTCTGGAAAGTTCTCACGCAACCTTTGGCTTTGTTTGGGGACTGTCTCCTTTCCCTAAGTAAATCCTCCCCCAGCTGGGGATGCCTGGGCCCTTCCTGCAGTCCCTGCCCTCCACTTCCACACCCCAGGGTTGGGGGAGGTGTTTGGCTTTGGTCATGGGCTCTGCAGCCTGAAGCCCAGTGGTCCTGTCACATGGGTGCACAGGCCTGGGGTCCCCAGCAGCCTGCACGCAGCGCCCTGGGCCGAGCCCCAACCCTCTTCCTCTTTTCCAGCCTTTTTCCTAGGACCTATGTGGGAGGGTATTGCAGTGGGGCCAGTCTGCAGAGGAGGGGAAGTCAAAAAGTGGGGAAGGACTTTGATAGCGCCGAGCTCCCACCATGAAGCCAGACATCAGTGATAGAGTGAAAAAAACGAGAGACATATGGTTTGTTATTTTGAAATTATGAAAGCAGTGAAGTTAAAAAAAAAAAAAACCTGCCATCTCTTTAGAATTTTTTCTTTCCTTTTTTTTTTTTTTTCTTTTTTTTTATGATACGGGGGATTGAACCCAGAAGCACTCAACCACTGAGCCATATCCCCAGCCCTATTTTGTATTTTATTTAGAGACAGGGTCTCACTGAGTTGCTTAGGGCCTCGCTAAGTTGCTGAGGCTGGCTTTGAACTCGTGATCCTCCTGCCTTGGTCTCCTGAGCCTGTGGGATTACAGGCTTGCACCACCATGCCCTTGTAGAATTTTCTTTTTAACCCACTTGTTTCATTTGACCTGGCTTTGGGCAAGTGTGACCTACAAGCCTAATTAAGGGCCTCACTTGGCTGATTTTTTTTTAGGCGTCTCCCGCCTGCCCCAGACCTGCCTGAGAAAACAAAGGGGACTCATATTTGTTGCTTTCCATTAACTTGGGACCTGGCCTATTGGGAATTTGGATGTGATAGCCCACTTGACCCCCAGACTCTTCTCAGCCATGACTGGCACGCAGTGGGCAGCCCTCCCTGGGATCGTGCGCAATGCTGGGTGTGTGCTTAGTCTCACAACCCAGGAAATGCAGTGGGTAAAGGTGGGCTGGGGCTGCTGCTGGGCAGAGTCACCCCCAGAGACCCTGGCTGTGCTGGGCAGTCTGAGTTGTACTCTGATGTAGGGCATGGCCCAGTGCCAGCTCCTCAGGTTGCCACTCTCAGCTCAGGGTGGTCCCAGTGTGGTGTGGGGCAGTTGAAGCCAGGGGTGCAGGGGCTGACTGGGATGGGGTGTGGCCCCGGGGGAAATGGTAGCTCACCCTGCATGTTCCTTCCCAGCTCACACTGCACACTCTGACCTGCTACGAGGAGCTGGTGACTTTCCTCCAGTACAGCATTCATCAGGTATGAACCATGGCTTCTTTTTGTGGGATGGGCAGGGTTGAGCCTTCTAATGTCATTGTGGAAGAAATGCTGGTGACCTGGAGCTGTCCTCCCCATCAGTCAAGGTGGCAGGAGGGCACCTGGGCCTCTGGGTGGTGGCGTTGAAGATGATGGGTGATGTGGTCTGGAGAAACATGGACTTGGGGCAGGGGCTCCAGGCTTTCTGTCACATCCTTGCAGGCTTGTCATGGACACAAGCCACCCCAGGGGCTACAGAAAGCAGGACTAGGACGGGTGGGGTTGGAAGAAACAGAAGCAGCTTTTAGATGGTGGCTACAGAGCTGTCTCCATGTCTGAGAGCAAGCACCTGCCTCTGGAGCTCTGAGCTCTGTGGCAGTGGGGCAGGCCCAGGGTCAGCTGGGAGGCTAAGAGGAAGTAGTCTCCAAGTCAGGGTTGGGGGCAGGCAGTGCCCATGGGGACCCTGCTTGGAACAGGATGTTACCTGCCATCCTGGGGAAGCTGGGTTGGCCCAGGCAGTGTCCAGGGACCCTGCAGTGTCCAGTCTGCTAGAGGAAAGCTGTAGGCCCACTCTTGACCTTGAGCTGTCAGGGACTTGGCCAGGGCCAGGAACAGTGCAGCCAGAGTCTCCAGGAGTCCCGAGTGGGGCTTCAGCGCCTGGCTCTGCGGAGGAGGAGGTCGCATCTCCAAGGGCAGAGGACTCAGCCTCAGGAGCTGGGTGGCCTGGTTCTGGATCTGGGTTTGCTCCCTAGTAGCTCTGAGACCTCAGGCAATACATGGAGCTCTTCCATGCCTCAGTTTCTTTTCTGCCAAACTGTAATAACAGCATCTGCCTCAGGGCGTTATGCAGCCTATTGGGTCTTGAGCAATGTCCTCTTTAATCATTAGTGTCACTATGGTTTAGGGTGACCTTGGGATGGGTGTGTCATAGACATGTAAAAACTAGAGGGAAACGGTACAGTATGAGCTAAGACCAGGAGACCCGCAACTTTTGAGATCCCCAGTCACAGACCTCACGGTCCTGATGCTTGTGGTGGGGCTGGAGGGAAGGAAGGAGGGCTAAGCCTTCTTCCTGGGGGCAGGCAGCCTTCCCAGCCTCCCCTTCACCCTCTGCTCCACTAGCCCCCAGGGAGGGCACTGGGGGCTTGGGTGGTAATCGGGATGGTGGGAGAACTCACTAGAAGTGGGACCAGGCCTAATGCTCCTGCCGTCAGATGCCCTCCCAGCACTTTCCCCAAGACTCCAAAGGGGGCTGCCCTGAGAACAAGGGGAGGCAGGTGGGTCCTCTGAGGGGCTCAAGATCCAAAGTCCTGTCATCCCAGAGCTGTGATGCAGTTCGATGTGGCTGAGAGCCAGACCTCATGCCCAGGTAGAGCCAGGCCTGGCCCAGTTGCCACCTTTGGGGGCTTCCTCTCTGCAATGAGCCACTCTGTCCACCTCGTGGGGTATCTGTGTGAGGGGGTCCTGGCCCACGAGTCAGGAGCCCGGGTTGACTATCACCTGCTCCAGGTCCTGGCTCTCTCTGGCTCTTCCTTGGAAAAACAGGGGTCAGTCTACTAATTCCTCACCCTGCCCAAGCAGTGGGAGGGCTGGGGACAGGGGCTGGGGACCCACTCTGGCTTGTCGCTTGCCCACATGCAGCCTTGTAAAAGTCTCTGGGTCTCAGTTTCCTCATCTGGAAGTGAAAGACTGCAGCTTCCAGCTGCCATCGGGGTTCTCAAAGAACCTTAAATACCAGGCAGGAATGTTTTCTGGATGGAGTACAGAGAGTCTGAATCAGCAGAAAGGGGGCCTCCTGGGAAACCAGAGTGCACCTGAGAGCCTTATGACACCAGAATTTGGACATGACCAGGGTGGCCAGGACTGAGGTCACCCATGTCACACCCTCAGATGAGGCAGGGCCTAGAGCCACCCAGGTCAGGCAAGCGAAGTGGTTGGTGAGGCTTCTGGTGAGGCTTCTGGGGGTCAAGGAGGGGCTCTGGGGAGATCACTCAAATGGCCCAAGTTTCAGAGGCCGCATACCTGCCCTGTAGCACCAGGACCTCTGAATCCTGACCTTAACCTGGGCCTTGTCGCTTGGCCTGTGTCCCTGGACTTCAGTGACAATGACAGTAAAAGGGGTTTGGAGAGTGTGGCTGCTGCAAAGAGGGAGACTCCTTTCTTCAGCGAGGCCTCTGGGCCGAGCTGTCCACCTCCTGGCCAGCTTTGGCTGCGGGGTACCACCGGTCCATTCAGTATTCGGCCTTTCTCGCTCTGGCAGCCGGAGTCTCCCCCTGAAGCTTGGTTTATGTTTTCGCTGGAAGCGACGGAGCTGCCTCAGCACTGGGCTCACCAAATCCATTTTTCATGGGCTGGGTCTCGGAGGGGCTCCTGGTGCCAGGCCTGGAAATGTACACCCAACTGTCTCTGCCCAAAATAAATAGCCTTCTCGCTGGGTTTTCATTATGGCTCACCTCTGGGTGAGGCGTCTGGCAGGCTCCAGGCCAGTTCGGGGATGCCCCCACCCCCACTGCTCGTCAGAGTCCCTTGGAGGGCTCAGGTCTCTCCAGGGCTGCAGAGCTGGGGTGGAAGAATGGCCCCTTCTTCCCAAGTGGCACCAGACATGGTTCCGGCCTCTAACTGAGGTTTCCGGACCAATTGCCAGCCCAAGCTCGCCTTTCAAGCCGGCGCCTTGCCCTGTGGCCTCCCATGTCTTGGCAGCTTGAATTTGATGAGATAATTTTAATAAATGTTTTCAAAAGCAAAATGGAATATTGGTGCCATTCAGTTGTGTCCTGGCAAGGGCTGGAAGCCCCAGGTGGGGTTCATCTCCCCAGCCTCTGCAAAGGGCTCAGGGTAAGGACTCCTGAGGGCTGGCCAAGGATGGGAAATGCCCACACAGACAGTGACCATTGCTTCCCATAGTTTCTCAGTCAGCTAGGGCTCACCAGGACTTCTATGTCCTTCCTCCTTTCTGTCCTGTGGTGTGTAGGTATCACAGGCATGTGGAGGGCAACAGGCCCCAAAGCACATTGGCTTCCTCAAGACAAGGTGTGGGTCCATGGCAGAAGTAGGTGGACACTCCAGAAGGGGAAACAGAGACAAGGCCGACCGTGTGACTTCCCTAGGGCAGCATGCAAGTCAGCAGCTGAGCTGTGACACAGGTCTGCAGGTCCAAGTTCCCCCAGGCACATGTCCCCTTTTGTGGGGACATCAAAGTCTGCAGACATTGTCTCAGAGAATGTGCAGCATAACCCAAGGAAATATGCAAGGGGAGGGGGTCTGCATTACCTTTGACTTGCAGATGGGGAAACCGAGGGCAACAAAAGTGAAGTGATTGGGTTGAGATCACAGAATTAAGTTAAGGGTGATTTAAGATGGCTGTGGATTCATTCATTTCATTTTTATTTCCCCTAACTGGGCTCTTCTAGGCCCTAGCATAGTGAACTTGCCCTCTCTTGCTCCTGGGCCTTTGCACATTCCATGACAGGATTATTGTTCACTTCTCTTCTGATCCTAGGGTTTCCTATTTAGATATCAGGCCTCCAGAAAACCTTCCTTGGGCCTCCCTGCCTCCCTGAGCCTCACATCTGCAGAGATCCTTCCTGTGTGTTTCCAGATGAGCTTGCCCTAGTGGAGCCCTTTCCCACCTTTTTCCAAACGCTTTTTCTCTTCCCTGAGAGGGCAGATCTATGTCTTCCTTATTCACAAGTATAGCCTTAGCAGGGAGCATCTTCTTGGCTCAGAAATTTCACTAGGTAAGTTTTCAAAAGATGACTGATTAACTGACTACTTGAATTACTAGATGAAAACAGACTGTATTTTGAGAAAAAGAAAAGATAATTATACCAGAAGGTTGAGCAGCAGTACTAGTTACCAAAGGGCGGTGCCACATTTGGCTCTGAGCTTCCTGCAGCAAAGGCAAAAATGGAAATATGATAAATTAAATCGTTCTCATGACAGTTCTAAGAGAAACAGGTTTCTTTTTCCCCCCTCTCATTTTAAATCCAAAAAGAAATTGGTCACACATCAGGAATACAGACTATTTTAACAGGCAGTGTCTTCAACCATGGTGCATTATCCCCAGCGTGGGATGATTAAAACCTTCAATCTGACTTACAGCTGAGAGATGGTGATTCTCCAGGGAGCAAAAGTTTTATGGCTCATTGCAGAGGCCGTGACCCACTGGGCTTTTGGGACAGGTGGGGTTCAGAACCAGCATCAGAGTAACAGCCAACACAGATGCTAGACCCTGCTCTCACTGTGTTTACAGGGTTAACTCACTTAGTATTCACAGTGACTCAGTGAGGGTCTCCTATGACTAGACTTATGTTATAGTTGGGAAGACTGGGGACAGAGGAGTTGAGAAACATCCCACGGTCACATAGCTGGGAGTGACAGAGCCAGGATTTAAACCCAGGCAGCCAGGCTCTAGGAAATGGCTCCAAACCAGAGTTGGAACTGGGGGAGAAGTATAAAATGCTTGTTTGGGCTACAAAATTTAAAGGGGTGCAAAAACTCAGAGATCAGCCAGGTGCAGTGGTACACACCTGTAATTCCAGCAGCTCAGGACACTGAGGCAGGAGGATCATGAGTTCAAAGCCAGTCTCAGCAACATAGTGAGGCTGCAAGCAACTTGATAAGACCCTGTCTCTAAATAAAAGACAGGAAAAAAAATAAGGGCTGGGGAGGTGGCTCATTGGTTGAATGCCTCTGAGTTCAATACCTAGTACCAAAAAAATAAATAAAATAAAATAAAAAGATCAAAAACAAAAACTCAGAGATAGTATAAATAGTATCTTTTAAAAACCAAAATTAGTCAAAACCATGATCCATGATCCTAAAGATGTCAGCATCTACAAAGGAGGCACTCACTTGCCCTGCCCACCTGCCTTGCCTCACCCGGATCTGACCTGGTGGTGCACCCGCCCTCGCCCCAAGCACAGGAGTCTTCTGTGGAAGGAGCCAGCATGAGGCAGTCCCTGGACTCCTGCTGTACTGCTTAGGAGCGGTGTGACCCGGTGTGACCCGGGGCCAGTGGCTCAGCTTCTGAGCCTCAGCTCCTGACATTGTAGAGAGACATGAAAGAGTGTGCACATGAAAGAGTGTGCACACTCTGTGAGTGTGTGAGCTGTGACAATGGCCACAAGACCCTCGCACCATAATGGAGGCACTTGGCTACCTCAAGGACTCCCACATTGTGGACTTGCCCCCTGGTGGCCCCTGTGCTCTGCCCTTGTCATTCAGGCTGGTGTATCCTTATTCTGAGGGGATCTGGCTGGTGAGATATGCATGGGGTCTGCCCCGTGGACACCCAGCACCTCCAGGGCCAGACTGGAGGCCATGGATCCAGAAGCCCCCAAAGAATGTCAGGCTGAGGGAGGGAGGTGTGTAAAGGGTACTCACTCCTCTCTCCTCTCCCAGTTCCAAGCAGGCCCCTACGGATGCATCCTGCTCACCCTGTCTGCCATCCTGTCCAGGTCGCTGGAGCTGTGAGTACCTTTCTCCATCAACTCCCTAGGCTGGGGCTCTCTGGGTTGCCCCATGCTGCTTCCCCAGAGCCCAGGGCAGGGCTTGGTGCTTTAGTGAGGCAGCAGAGGTGGGGAAGCACTGGTGGAAGAGCAGAGCAGGCCCATTCTACATATGCTACGGTCTCCTCTGTGGTGTCCCCACTTGTGCTGGGCACAACTCAAGACACGCCTCCCCATCCTCTGCAAGCTTTCATGGGACTGCTCTCGTCCTTGAGACATGTGCAGAGGTGGACAGTGAGGCTGAGACCTGGGAGATGACTGCAGGCCCCGAACTCAGGGCAGGGTCTCTCTGTAGGTCCTGCAGCCACCAGCAGCCTGCCGGGAGTCCTGGGAGGCACCCAGAGGGAGAGGTACGAAGGCCACTTGCCCTGACTTTCTTCTGCTTGACCCCTGCTGGCAGAGTTCAGACTCGTGGGCTGCCCTAGAGCTGAACTTCAATGAAGCTGATTCCCCAGGAGCCTTCGCACCTCCTGTCTATATTTACCACCTGGGCATTGTCACTAGGGAGCACAGCAGATGAATAGTACAGGAATCGTTTGGTAAAGTACGGTCACTTGCAAGCAGGCAGAGCTGAGGAATGGAGACCTGGGGGAGGGGACCTTCTCGGGAGGGTGCTGGACAGGGAAGATTTGGGAGCAACTCCCAGCAGGTTTGGGAAGTGGGAAGTCCCTGGGCAGCTTTGAGGTGCATAGACAGGAAAAGCCCTGGCAGAAGGGGATGTCTGCCCTCTTGTCCTGGCAGGGCCCCACTGGCCTGTGACTGCTCCCCATCCCCGGGCCTCTGCTGCAGGCGGGAGGAGGACTGGGGGCACTGCAGGGCCTCTTGCGCTGGCCTGCCTGCTGCCTGCTGCTACTGACCTTATTAAATCAGTGTGTGCACAGCACTTTCGAATGGCATTTTTCTTCTAATCCTGCCATAATGATATAATTCATTCCTGGCGTGGGCTCACGTGCAGGGAGACCATAAGCTGCCCACCCTCTCCCTAGGCTGTTTGCTAATCCCTGGGCGGGAGGTGTTGGTGGGGGTGCCTTCTGGCTGCACTGGGGAAGCCTGTGCTCTCAGGGGGGCCGTGCTTGGTTGTGCTGGCCTCAGCTTCCCCATCTGCCCTGTGTCTGGGCTGCACACTTGGGTGGTCACGGGTAGTCTGTTTACACACAGGCTCCATGGAGAGCCCTCCTTTTAGACGGCCTCCATGCCCCTTGTCTAGGCTGCTCTTGACATTGGTCAGCTGGAGGACTTAGGCTGGTGCTGCCCCTCCCTGTCCCATCCGGCCAAGTTGGGCAATGGTAGTGCCCTGTCCAGATTGTGGCACCTAATGGGCATCGGTGTGGGGAAGTCCTCCCCACAGCCTGGACCTGCACAGCCTCATGCTCATGGCCTGAAGTCACAGCCCTGCCAACACGCACATGCACACAGATACACACAGGCATGGACACCCGTACACAGACACATACAGACACACATGTAGTATGTGTGTATCGCTGTTCCCTCAGGGCCCTGCAGCAGGCATTTTGAGGCCCTGGGTGCAGGCTGGGACTCCCCAGGCCTCTGCCTTCTGGAGGATCCTAGGTAGAGACCTGCTATGGTGTTGGATGCACAGGTTGGTTGTCATTCCTCTTGGTCTCGCCTTCCCTTCCTTAGGCGACAATACAGAGGAAAGTCCAACGGCAGTGAGGATAATGGCAATCAGCATATATATAGCTCCCTGTGCGCCCCATCCTTTTCCTTGGAACCCCTTGACCCTTCATGACAACCAGTTTGTCAGGTGCCACTGTGGTCTCTGTGACTCAGGGAGGGGAGTGGCTCCCCCCAAGGTTACACAGCAAGTGAACCTGGCAAGCAGGGCTCCCCCAGGCAATCTGGTCCATGCCAGAGCTTTTGGTTTGTGCTTGAGAGTAAGACAGGTTCATCAGGCCCAGCTGCTCCTCTGGGCTGGCGCTCTTTCCTCAGGGAACAAGGTTAGCATGCCTCCTGCAGGGGGGAAGCCTTTAGCAGTGGCCTCTGCAGAATCACACCCTTCTGTCCTTTTCTGCCTTTTCTTGCCTCTGGCTTGTCTTGTACCCTAGGAAGAGGCTACCAGGCCTTCTCAGTAGACACAGCCACAAGATATGCCAGCTAGCTGGGCATGGCGGTGCATGCCTGTAATCCCAGCAGCTCAGGAGGCTGAGGCAGGAGGATCTCAAGTTCAAAGATAGCCTCAGCAAGTTAGCAAGATCCTAAGCAACTTAGCAATACCCTATCTCAAAATAAAAAATAAAAAGGGCTGGGGATGTGGCTCTGTGTAAGTGCTCCTGGGTTCAATCCACGGCACCAAACAAACCAACAAAAAAAGGATGTCCTGAAGTTAACAGTGGTCCCTCTGTGGTGATGTGGTGATATGGTGAAGTGGCAGATACTTCCTGAGCATCAATGGGCTTCCTGGGCACCAAATACCCTTGCTTGGGTGGAGTCTGTAGAGGGGTAGGAGGACAGGCCCAGCTCAGACCTGGGGTAGAGGTGAACTTGAACACCCAACTCTGATTGGTTCAAGTTTAAGAAAACATTTGGTTAGACTGAGAGCTTCAGGTGAGAACCCGACCTCAGGCAACCCAGAGAACTCCGGGCGCTCCTCCAGATCTGAGCTTCCTGGTGACCACTGTGCTTATGTCCCCTTGGCTGCTCAAGATGGGGACGCCAGAACAGAGCTGACCCTGCCCCCTCCTGTGGTCCAGGGGGCTTCCTGAGGAGGAAAGACAGGGATGGCAATGAGCACAGGGACAGCAGCAGCCCCAGTGCTGGCCAGATCCTGAGAGCCCCTGAAGCCACTTCACACATAGCACATGCACATTCCTGGCACTCACCGGGGCTCTCACGAAGAAGGTGTCCTCTCTCCTTCCTAAGTGGAGTCCCTGCAAGTGTCTGCTCCCCCTTACACACCAATCACATTGCACCACCATGTGTGTCCCTCAGCCCCCCTGCACCCCACCTTGGCCCTCTGAAGGCTTCCTGTCGCCCATGGCAACGATGACTGTCCTGAGACTGGGAGACCCACCCCCTGCCTGCTGCCTCACGGTGAGCAACAGGCAAAGACTTTCCTTGTGGTCATTTGGACAGGCGGAAGTGTCGCCCTGCTCAGGCACCATTTGGACTGTCCAGAGAAGCCCAGCAGGGCGGCAGGTCACATGAAAGCTTGCACTTGGTGGCTTTGACATTGCATCAGTACGCCAGTGTCCCCTTCTCAGTTCAGCTGCCCGCAAGCCATGGGGATGACTCAACCTGTGTCTTAGCTCTTTATTTCTGGCAGGTCAGGGTTGGGTGAGTACTTTTTACTCTTCTTGTAGTGAAAATCGGATTCGTTTTTCAAAACATCTGTTTTAAAACTCATGGTGTAAAGTGAATACAACAGGGTGACTTTGATGAGTGCCGTTGTGATGGGGAGGGGGAGGCCGCCCCCCCCCCCGCCACTGCCCAGTGACCCCTCTTTGGAGAAGCCCACCTCTGCAAACAGAGTTTAAAAACCTCGTAGCTTAAAAACCTCGGGAGTGACGATTGCCCGAGGCCTTCCTCTCTGGAGTCCAGAGTCAGCTCTGCAGAGAAGCCTTTGATGCTATGTCTGACTGATCTGTGATTACTTTGGGCAGTAGTTGAAAACATGTCCTGGGAGCCCAGAGAGATAACAGAGTCCAAGATCAAATGCTCTTCAGCTGGGAAGAAGCGCAGTTGAAGGCTGGGCAGACCGACCCAACCAGATCCCTCCAATTGCAGTGTGTGTGTGCACACATGTGTGTGGACGGGCAGCATCAGGAGACTTGTGGCTGGATGGGAGGTGATGTGGTGTGGATGGTTGGTCGGAGATGGCGTGAAGGGTGACGATTGTGAGTGTGACTGCCTGTGTGACAGGGCATGGTGGTCTCTCCCTCCAGCCAAGGGATGTCTCCTGAAGCCCAGGGGCTGCCCTGCACCAAAGTCAATGTTCCTGGCTGTAGGCCATTCCTAAGCCAGAACAGAGCCAGGGTGGGGTGCTGTGGCAGATGTAGGCCACGCTGAGCACAGCCCAACCACTCCAAAGCACAGTTGCGAACAGGCCTTTGAGGTTTGTTTACCCCGGCTGTGTGCAGACTCTTGTGAAGGGTTTATTTTTTTCCCACTTGATTTTGAGCTGTTTATTTTCTTTCTTAAGATCTCCAGTTGCTTACAGTAAATCTCATGCCTGATTTAATGCTCTCCTCGATCTGCTGCTTCCCACCCCGCATGGCCAGAGCCTTGCCCAGGGAGCTCTCATAAGCCCAGGGATGCGTGGGTCCTCAGGGTCAGGGTCAGCACTGAGACAGGCCTGGGCAGCCCAGCACAGGGGCACAGCTACAGCCCCCAGCAGCACTCAGGCCCAGCTCGCAGCAGACCAATGCTCACAGATGGCCTGAGCCCTGGTTAGGAAGTTTGGGAAGAAGCTCGTGAAGAAGCCCTTTGTAATGGCTCTTTACCTTCAGTCCAGCGACCACTCCATCTGCCCCAAGTCAATCTGAAAGTCCACAAAAGATGGTAGCTTGTTACTTGGCAAAGGGTGGGGGGATGACCCATGCAGCATCCCCACCATGGTGACTTGCTCTCAAGACTCTGAAAGATTAAAAATAGGAACAACCAAACAGTTTCTTTCTTTAAGGAAATAGTTCTGAAATGAATGCTAACCATGAGAACTGGCTGTAGAGGCAGGTGACAGAAACCCACTTCCTAACCAGTGTAAGCAGAAAGCAAAGCCACGAACTCATTCATTATCAAACAGCTGGACTTCAGGAGTGGCTGGTTCCAGGAAGTACATACTCTGCCTGGGATTTGTGTCCCTCCTCTATCTCCTCATTGCTCTCCCCTGGGTCCCAACTGTGTTCTTAGGAAAGCCTCCTGCATGGGGATTCCAATAACTCCACAGCCTGCAGGTGCAAGGCAGCTGATGCCATCTCCATGGCCTGGCCTGGGCTTACCCTCCATGGGGTGTGTGGAATCTCAGAGTCTTCAGGAAGCAGTCCCTAGGCTGGTTAGGCTGCTTAGTCAGGAGATAGAAGTGCAGGAGGTTTCACATGCAGGAGAGAGGATGAGGGTTAGCGGATGGGTTTGACAGAGGCCCCACAGGCTCTTTACAGAAACGGAGGAAAGTGATCGTAAAGCTTTCCATTCCAGGAGTAGAGGCGGTGCTTGCCCACCAGAGACCCTCCTGGGCAGGCTGCTGGCTGGTGGTTTGTGGTGTGAGGTTACTAGCAGGAGCAGCTGTTGTTGAGACTCTCCAGTTCTTTTCAGTTCCAGATGTGTTGTTCTGAACAGAAGGGGATGCTCTGCGGTGTTCTTGGACCTCTGCTTAAGCTTTTCCTTCGCAGAAGAATTAAAGTGTCAAGGGAGTCACCCAAACCAGGAGCCCTGACTCCCAGGCTTTGTGGCCTTGAGCAGATCCCTGACCCTCTCTTGCCTGGTTTCCTCCATCACATGAGGCTGGATTGCGTAGGCAAGGATCCTTCCTCACCTGTAGCTGGGAAGCAGGAGGAGAGGACTTCCTGAGTGAGCTCCAGCCCTACTCCCTCCACAACACTGAGTCAGGTGAGGGGAAGGTCCACGCTAACACTTCCAGCAAAATGTCCCAGACCAACATGACAGGTGGAAGGGGACCCATGTGGGTGCCTGTGTCACGGACTGGCAGATACCTCCCCAGGCCTTACTTCCTTCTGCCCTTCTGCCCACAGGCCCCTCATCAGGACCTGGGCCCCTGGATGGCTTCTTCTGGGCACACCATGGGCCCTCTTGTCCTGAGTAAAGTGAGTCTGGAGGTTCAGCTGGACACAGGTCCTTGCCGCCACTTTGGGCCTTTGCGGTCTTGTAGCAACTCAAGGGACAGGCCTGCAGGCCTGGGACCATTATCCCTCTTTAGAGATGTGGGGATGTGGAGAAGTGAAAGATGAGTTAGTGGCACAGCTGTATCACCCCAGTTTCATGGCTTGGTCTAACACCCTGTTTTAGCATCACTGTCCTTGGAGGGGAGGGGTGCCAACATAGGAGTAGAAAATGAGGCTCCCCAGTAGGCCTGCACCAAACCCAGAGCTTGACCACCTCCTCCATCCCCTTCTGATTTCAGCTGGCAGGGTCTGGGCTGAAGCAAGCTGATGCTGCTGGGCCAGGTCTCCAGGATGCTGAGAGGGCAAGCCAAGCCAGCTAGTGCCCCTTGGGCCCAGCTGAGGGTAGTAAGGCCCTACACCTGGGGACCAAGCCCAGGCCACACTGGGGTTAGTGACCCTCTGAGTAGCAGGGCATTTCTTACCTCTGGCCCTCACCTAAAGACTGTTGCTTGTTGTTCCGTGAAGGGCTTAGATGCCCAGATGAAGACCATGGGCCTCGGGAGGAGGGAGACGCAGTGAGCCTTCCGGAAGGGTTTTCTGGGCCAGGCCTGCCTCAAGTGTGCTGGTGGGCTGCTCACTTCCACCGCCTCTGCTCCCCTCCTGGGTCTGGCTTCTGGAAGCAGTCCCACGGGGCCTGCAGAACCTGCAGCCTCTCCTGGGATGGGGTGCGCAGCTCGGGGCGCAGTGGGAGTGGGGTGGCATCTGCTGCGCACCTTTGTGCCTAATTCTGGGCACCAGAGGACCCGACAGATGCAACCTTACCTTGTCTCAAAGTCCTTGCTGCCAGGGGGCAAGACAGGTGCATGAAGAGCAGATGGCATGGGCCCTCGGGAAAGGGAGGTCTAAGGAGAGGAAAGACGGACATTTCTGTCCCTCTTGATGGAGGAGGAGAAGGTACTAAGCAGGGCTCTGAGGGGTGGGCAGCAAAGGGTCTCAGTAGGTAGTAAGGACAGAGCAGACAGCCACTGGTGAGGGTTAGCAGGGACGGCTTGTGTGAGGCCTGGTTGGGAGGGGCATTGCTGGAGTTAGGGGAAGATGGCCGGCGGTGAGGCTGAAGCAGCTTGGGAAGAGCTTTGGCCAGTGGCTGTGGAACCTGGGCTCCTCCTCTCTTCCTTCCTCCAGGAAGGTCCCTCTGCTCCCTGGAAAGTCTCCCACCAAGTTCTCACTGCCTGGAAAGTGGGATTGACATTGAGCTCTCCAGTCCTGAAGTTTCTGCAGTTTCCAGGCCTTTTCAGGGTCTCTTCCAACAAGCCTTAGGAGTGGCTGTTGTTATCTTCATCAGGGAAAGGCACACCCCAGGCTCAGAGATAGAAAGCAATTTGCCAAGGCCATGCGGCACAGGTGGCAGAGGGGGCCAGACACCAGGTCTTCTGACTCATCGTCCCCTCCCTGTCCGCCTTCCTGGAAAAGCAGTCAATATCCGCTCTATCCAAATCCTTTTCAGATACTCACAGCTACATTTCAACCTCTTGGAGGTCTCAATTTATTCTGGATTCTTGGCTGTGATACGAATAGTTAAGGTTGCAGGAATGGTGACCTCTTGGTCATTGTTTTCTTGTTTTATTATTGTTATCGTAGGAAAAAGGAAGTGACATTTACTAAATGCCAAATGCTTTATATAGTTCATCCCATTCAGTTCTCACAGTGATCTGTAATAGTAGGAGGTGTTATCACACCCATACTGCAGGTGGGGAAACTGAGGCTCTGAGAGGGGACAACCTGTAAGTACGTGGCAGCACTCAGGTTTGAGCCCAGGGTTCCCTGCCTCTACAGCCAGGTTCTCTTGGTTTATCACAGAAGCTCCATCTCTGCAGGTGGGTGGGGAAGTGCTGTTGGGGTGCAACCTCTGGGAGGGCCAGGTTAGCTGACCCAGAGGGACGTAGTTGCTCAGGGCTTGATGTCCCAGTTGTCAGGTGGAGGCAGGATGGCTGGTTGGGGCTTCCGGCTAATTATTGCCTATGTGAAGCATGGTGTTTAACAGATCAGAGTCAGGGACCAGATGCACTTGTTTCCATCCCAGGAAGTCCCCAGGCCTCAGCTTTTCTAAATGAGGATTCAGGCTGAGAAAGAAGTGAGGACTTGCCCGAGGTCACTCGGTCAGGCCAAGGCTGAACTGGCCACTGATACGTCTTGAGGACGTTTGTGTTAGGTGAGTGACCGGACACTGGGGCCATGCCTCTAGGCCACTTGGGCATATTTTACTTCTTATTCAGAAACTTCTGTGCCAAATGCCACGTTCACACGGGGAGGCTTTTAGGTGAAGGGACAAGCCAACCTGGGTGGGGCCTCAGGGCTCCTGGGCCTCCTGGCTTCTGTCCTTCAGCTTTATGCCTGCTTGCTCAGGCAGTTCAAGAGTTTCCAAGCCTCGCACCCAGGAGAACTGGGAAAAGGACAACCTGCCCACTAGACTGGATGGTAAGTCGATCCCAGGAAAGAGACTGCCATGGTTTATGGCTCAGAACCCAGAAGGGTAGGAACCCAGAGCTTGGGGGCCCTTCTATGGCTTCGGCTTCTGCTCCCAGGATGCTTGGTGCCCAGGGTTCCCCTGAGAAGCCAGGGATGGTGGTGGAGGGACAAAAGGATGGGCAAGGCCCAGCACCACCTTCAGGGGAGTAACTCCACACATAATAAAACAGGCCTTCTGCACATAAGATTTCTGAATCTAAAATGACATTGGGGCCACTTGTACAGGTGTTCTAGCCTGCCATCACAAAGTGCCACCATCTGGGTGCCACAAACACAGAAACTGATTTCTCATGCCTTCAAAGTCTGAAGGCCAAGATCAAAGTGCAAACAGGCTTGGTTCCTTCTGAGGCTCCCTCCCCAGGCTTGCAGATGGCCACTTCTCACTGAGCCTCTGTGGCCTTTCCTCTGTGTGTGCACAACCTAGGGGTCTTTGTGTGTCCACATTTCCTTGTGCACCTTGTCTTGCAAGGACATTAGCCAGACTGGATTAGGAGCCACCCTAAAAGCCTCATTTTAACTCAGACACCCCTTCGAAGTCTCTGTGTCCAGATGCACGTATATAGGTCTGGCGAGGCCGGGTGGGGCAGGGCTAAGACTTCGGCATATTGCTCAGTTCATCCCAATACACCTCTCGTCTTGTCCAAGACCCTGGTGCTTCTGAAAGAGAGACTGAGGCCCAGGGAGAAGAGCTTGCAGCCTCCCAGCAGGCCAGGGCTGGAACTGGGGTCTGGTGCAGGCCCTGCGTGCAAGCTGACTTCTCTCCGCGCGGAGCAGAGGCTGTGTTCCCTTACTGAGGACTCCTCGCACTCGGTGCTGCAGGAACTCCCCTGGGGGAGGCCTGAACATCCACATGTGCCAAAGTTGTAAAGCTCTGAAGCCACGAGCCGCTCTTTGGCGTCTCTCAAGTGCCCTGATGTGAAATACAGATGTTTCTCCCTTTTAAGATGCAAGCACACGTCTGAATTTCCCATCGTGTTTGCACCTAAGGATGCAATTGCCATTTCCTCCCATTGTCCTCTCTGCTTGTCCCTCTGCTCCCAGCTGACGCAGGCTCTCAAGCCCGCCGGGTGAACACGCGGCTGTGAGCTTATGAAGATCGGACCGTTTCTGAAAGCTGCGGGTGGCCTGAGGCCAGCGATGCTTATCGGTCCACCCAGGACTCCTTTGAGGTTATTTTCTTCTCATCAGAAGATGCTTGTATAGGCTGCGGAGAACGTTTCCATCAATTCTTCTGCCTGAGTTAGCGCCAGCTGAGTTTGGTGCTCCATGAGTCATCCTGACTGGCTCCCTTCCAGGCCTGGTGGGCTGTCTCTGGTGGGTGAGTCCTGAAGGCCTCCCTAGAGGACCCCACGCCTTTGCGGTCTGCAGTCCCCCACGACGGTCCTCCCAGCTCATCTCATGTGGACCATAAACCTTCCCCATTTGGCACAGTTACTAAAAACCACAAGAAAGCATTATCTCTGCAAGTATTGTGGACCCTGAATTTCTGAAGTCGTCTGGAAAGGATACAGGACCAGGGCGTGTATTTTAGGTTTGTGAGCTTACCGCAGATCTTGGATTTAAAGCATAAATTGAGACCAGGTTCACCTTCTCTTCCACCAAAAAGAAAAATGAGTATTCTAATTACTAAACCCTTCCAACCCCTGGTTGCTGCTCAGTGCTGTCTCTGGGTGTGGATAAAGGAAGCAGGCCAGGCCTGGGTGGGTGGTGTGCCCCAGGGCCGTGTGCTGTGGTGGAGGAAATGGGCCTGGGAACCAGGCACTTTGGACTCTCCTGGCCCCCGGTACCCATCTCTCTGGGTTGCCCAAAAGAGATAGTAATTCCCACTTCTCCGGGATCCTGGAAGGTTGAAGGTGCATCTGTTGGGCGCAGTCAGTAAATGGTAGCTCCTTCACTCTTTGTTGGTTACATGGCTCTGATCACAAGAATGCTTTGTCTCCTGGAGCTATTTACTTTGGGGGCTGTGATGTTCCTTTTAGGAACAGGGTGCCATGGTGGGCTTCCTGGGATGGTGACAAGTTGAGGAGGGTTTTGAAAATCAGGGAGGGTTTTTTTTTGCCTCCTAGTGTGTATCACTTCACCCCCCACAAGTGACACGGTCCACATGATGGAAAACACTCTGAATTCTTCTGTCCCCACTGCTGCTCAGCCCTATCATTTCTTGTGGTTTGAGGAACTTAATTTGGCAAAGGGGCTTTTCACCTTGTGTCTTTTGGGGCACCCCTTCTGAGAAAGAAGCCACTATGGTAGCACAGAGGGGCTCCAGACTTTGAAAAAAGACTGCTGGGAGGTCCCAAGCCCAGCAGCTCTTGGGCAAATTAGCCCCTTTCTCCCTACCTCTCCCTCCCTTCCTTCCTTCCTTCCTTCCTTCCTTCCTTCCTTCCTTCCTTCCTTCCTTCCTTCCTTCCTTCCTTCCTTTCTCTCTCTCTCTTCCTTTCTTTCATACTGGGGATTGAACCCAGGGGCTCTTAACCACTGAGCCACATTCCCAGCCCTTTTTTAATGTTTTCTTGAGCGACAGGGCCTGGCTAAGCTGCTGAGGCTGGCTTTGAACATGCTATCCTCCTGCCTCGACCTCCCAAGTGGCTGGGATTACGGGTGTGCACCACTGCGCCCAGCAGCTAGCCCCTTCTTGACACCTTGATTATCTCCCTGGGTCTTAGGAAATGATGTCTGAATGGTACCCAGGGCCAGAGCTGTGCAGTAGCTTTGTTGTTTTGGAATTCAAGAAGGCTGCGTTGGTCTGTTTTCTGTTGCCAATAACTCCATCCTGCAAACTGTGGAAGTTTTAATGAGAAGAGGTTTATTTTGGCTAATGGTTCTGGAGGTCCAAGGTTGAGGGCCACATCTGAGGTCAGCCTTCTTGCTGGCAGAGTCTTGAGGAAGTGCAGGGCATCATGTGGCAAGAGATAGGGAAGACATGTCCCTCTCTTTTGATCTCCCTCCTCATAAAATTGCCAAGATTCAATTGTGGTGGTTGCACCTGATGACCTTACCTACTCCTCATCACCTCCCAGAAGCCCTGCCTCTAAACACCATAGTTGGATTAAGCCCCCATTAGTATCTCAAAAGGGGAATTAAATTTCAACACACAAACCCTTGGGGGACACACTCAAACCATATCCAAATCATCTCAGAGCATTAGAGTCCATTCCCCACCTTCACAGATGAGCAGATTGAGGCCCAAAGATGGGAGAGGATGCCCCATCCCTACTGTTAATAGCAGTGGTTGGGATGTGAACGCAGGACATTAGATTCCCAGCACAAGGGCCTATCTGCTGTATTAGGCTTCTCTAGCTATCCTCTGGTGTGGCCAGAGGGCTGGGAAGGACAGAATGGAGGCCATTGCCCAAGGAACACATGGATTTGGGCTCAAATTTCTTTGGGGAAGGAGCCACCTCTGCAGACAACACAGAATACAGGATACTCAGGTCCCCACTAAATCTGGAACCCTCAGCCTGGGGCCTGCGGGGAGCACCCCAGACCTCGTGAGGTTTGCCCTGAAGGCTTAGGTCAGTCAGAGGCTGCTAATGCTGCTCCTTTTTGTGTTTTCCAGGGTTCGCCAGGACTTTGATGTCCCCACCACCCACTTGATTGGAGCACATGGATACTGCACACAGGTCAGGGGGTGTGGTGGGGCCCAGGGGTAGCCTGGAGGTGGTTCTTCTTCCTCTGTCCTGCCCTTCTTTGTCCCTACTGATACCCTCCTGCTGCTTTGGTGTGCCTACCTCTGCTGGGCTTTTGGTCACAGAGACTTGGAAAGAGATCTCCGCTTAGCTTCTCTTTGGGGAGTACACTCATCTGTGTGCTTGGAGCCACACAGAAGAGGTAGGATGGAGATTCCAGTGCTTGCCCTGCCCAGAGCCCAGGCCACAGGGAGCAGTGCCCCTGGCATGACCCAAGGATCCTGGCTCCAGTTGGGGAGACAGCAGCAGTGGCCCCCTTTGTGTTTGCACAGGGCATTGTCTTTATGACTCCCTTTCCATCTGCATCTCTACAAAGGGACCCCCCAAAAAGTCTTGAGTGGGAAAAGGAGAGACCCTGAGCACAGTTGGTGATCATGAATCCTCTCAGTCACTCCCATGATACCAGGAAAGGAAACAGTTCTGGATCCAGTCATGTGAGCAGGAAGACTGGCAACTAAATCCCACCCCTAGTTTCTATCTGTGCCTTTCCTTGCATAGCAAGACCTCCCACAGTGGCCATATGGTGCACACAAGTCCTTGAAGGTCCTGTTGTAAAGCAGGCTTTGATTCAGGGGATCTGGGTTGGGGCCTGAGGCTCTGAATTTCATTTTTTCTGGCAGGGGGTACTGGGTATTGAACTCAGGGGCACTCAACCACTGAGCCACATCCCCAGCCCTATTTTGTATTTTATTTAGAGACAGGGTCTCACTGAGTTGCTTAGCACCTCACTCTTGCTGAGGCTGACTTTGAACTCGTGATCCTCCTGCCTCAGCCTCCTGAGCTGCTGGGATTACAGGTGTGCGTGCACCTGAGGCTGAGGCTCTGAATTTCTAACAGCCTGCCCCAGTGCCCATGGAAGGGCAATGCTGCTGGTCCACAGACCACATTTTGAATAGTAAGGAAGTAGATGGGGAGTGGGAGATGCCTGGTGCCCCTTTCTTCCCACCTCAAGAAGGCTTTCTGCTAGGTGAAAGATTCTAGACACACCCTTGATCAAGGAGCAGGGGCCTTTTTTCCTGTTGAAAACCAGATGGAAAAACTTGAACCCGCCTAATCAAGGCTGTACCCTTCTTCCCTGTGCCCCTGAGGTGCAGTATCTTAGAGCAGATATTTCCTCCAAATTCTTTTCTCATTTCCTCTGCAAGGTCACAATGGGGCCCCTTAGTATCTCCCTCCAATGAGGGCCCCTCCGTGGCCATCAGCTGAGACCTCTTTTACTGTCACTAGGGCAGGGGTGTTGGTGTTAACGGAGGGATTTATTAACCCCGGACGTTGTTTTCACAATTCAGGGGAAAACACTTCCATAAACTCTGCCATTTAGGAAAGGGCAGCTGTGGCCATTCCCACGTGCTGCGGGAAGGCTGCCTCACGGACAGTGCCAGCCCTGGTGGAGGTGAGCGAGACTGGGAGACCCAAGTCCTGGGGCTCAGCTTGCTGGACTCCTTCCTCAGGGGGCAGTGGGCCCTTGGAGGCCATCACCCTGCATTTTGAATGTGTATCCAGGCAGAGGCTTCCATAAGTGTAACTAGGGGTGGGGACAATTGAAGGGAAACCACACAGACATCTGGAGCCAGCAAATGTGGATGGAGGTTCAGCCCTGATGCTCACTGTGTGTGACCAGGGCAAGTCCCTCTGCATCTGTGAGCCTCAGTTTCTCCATTCCTAAAAGGAGGTTGGACTAGGTGTCCCTTGCATAAAGAAGGGCCCTGCCAGCCACAGTGGATCACCTGGTGCAGGGGGCACAGGGTAAAGGAGACTGCCAGAGAAGCAGTGCTCCATGGGTGCCTGCTGCAGGTCCTGAGGTCACATGCTGCTGCTTTGCTGGATTGAGGCATAAGCTACGGGGCAACGGAGTACATAATACTTGAGGCTAGATGAAGACGGGCTTCCTGCTGCCTTCTGCTTCTGCTCTTTCTGCCCCTGAAGCATCTTGCCCTCCCGCTTCCACCTCCATTGAGACCGTGCTGTCTCTGGTGAGATTCGAGCAGGTCTGGAGTGCAGGTGGCCCTGCTGCACCGTGGGTTTCCTGGTTTTAAGTATGTGCTCCACTTCTGGAAGATGCTGTCGTTGGGGGAAGCTGGATGAAGGGCACACAGGAGCTCTGTGTATTATTTTTACAACTTCTATTGAGTCTAAAGTTATTTCAAAATCTAAAAGTCTATTTAAAAAATTGCATCCTTCAAGTCTTACTGAGGAGCTGGTCTACAAAGCCACTTTCGCTCAGTCATGTGGCCATGTGTCCATCTGGGCCCTGGAGTGCCCTGCATGCACATTTTTTTAATAGCCCAGTCACATTCTGTGTCGTGCTTCAATCCCACGGGCACGTGCATACCCGACACCCCATCTGGACTGAGAATGGAGTCACGTCTTACCCTGAAGTTCTCTCCAACAGTCTGGATCCTAGAACAGGGTCCTGTGTGCCGTGGTGCTCAATGAATGCTTGGGGAATGAAGGTTGAGGAGTGCCTGGAGTCACTGAGATGAGCCAGGATGGCAACTTTCCCTTCAGGGCCTGTGGGAAAACTGAATCCCGGCTGCCTCTGATTTCCATCTCCTTGCTTGCTTTCCTTCTCCACCCCTTTTTTCTTTATCCCAGTCCCCCCACCCTTGCACGGCTGATTCAGAGCCTTGACGTGGCTTCCCTTTCTCATCAACAGGAACTTGTCAATCTGCTCCTGACCGGGAGAGCCGTGTCCAATGTTTTCAACGACGTGGTGGAGCTGGATTCTGGGAACGGGAACATCACCCTCCTCCGGGGCATCGCCGCACGTAGCGATGTCGGCTTCTTATCTCTCTTTGAACACTACAACGTGTGCCAGGTACCCACACACTCACGTTCTCCAGACCCTGGGGAGCCTGGCTCCCTGGGACTGATGAGAAAAGAGCTCAGTGGCAGGGAAGGAAAGCAGGTCTGCCCTTCCCAGGGCGGCTGGAATTCAGGTCCTGCCTGAGTCACCCGGGGTCTGAGAAGACGTGCAGTCTCCCTGCTGTCCAGTAAAGCACACAATTCAGACCCAAAGCCAGCTGATACTGAGTTCTGGGAAGGCCACCTGGAAAGGACCTATAGGTATTTGTAGTGGGATTCTGCATCTGTGGGCTCTGTGTGTATGGGTATGTGTGTTTGTGTGTGTGTGTGTGTGTGTGTGTGTATGTGTGTGTATGTGTGGTGTGTGTGTGTGTGTGTGTGTGTGCACGACTGTACGCATGCGCATGCAGGCACCCTACGGGTGGGGTCTTTTCCAGGGACAAGAACTTGAGGTCTGAGGCTTATATTACTTTCTTAGGGTGTTGCAACAAGATACCACAAACTGGGTTGCCTGAAGCAACAGAAATTCATTTTCTCACAGTTCTGGAGGCTATAAGTCTGAGATCAAGGTGTCTGCAGGGCAGGGCTCCCTCTGAAACCCTAGGGAGGGTTTCCTTGTCTCTTCCAGTTTTCTGGGTTTTCTTTTTTAATGCAATTCTTGGTGTTCCTTGGCTTATAGAGGAATGACCCAAGTCCTTAACTCTGCTGTCCCATGGCAGCCTTCTCCCTGTGTGTCTTCTTTTTCCTTAAGGATCTCAGTTGCATCCTCCTCCAGGAGGATGACCTCATTTTAACTAATCCCATCGGCAATAACCCTATATGCAAAGAAGATCCCATTCAGAGGTCTCAAGGGGCTTAGGTATCTTCTGGGGAACCCAATTCAACCCACAAGAGGCCTCACTGGGTCTCTCCACCTCCTATCTCACTGCAGCCTGGGTCTCTGGTGAAGCTGATCAGTGTGTCGTGACTGTACCCTCTGGGGAGTGTGGACAGGGGCTGAGGAGGGCTGGCCAGGTATACACTGACCCTGCCTGCTTGTCCCAACTGCCACAGAACCTTCTCTGAGCCCTTCTTCTTGTGACTTTGGAGAGTCCACAGATCTGTGGTGGTTTATACAGAAGCATGGTCCCAGGTGGTGGCAGGAGCTCTGCCTTTGCCTCAGATTCCTGGAAGGTCTGGGCCAGGTCTCATGCATCACGGGTCCCAGAACCAGGACAGAGATAGGAGCATCACCTGATAGGAGTATCCAGAAGATCCTGGGAGAATGGATTTGCCAGGTGGTAGAGGACCTGGAATTTTATCCCACCCTTCCTGCAGGGCCACAGGTTCAGGTGTGCTGTCCCTTGCTAATGAACCACGTGGTGCAGCACTGTCCCTTTCTGGGTAATATTCCCCAACTCACAGAATGCAGAGTTGTGGCATCCAAAGAAGGGGAGAAAAGAGCATGTGGCTCCCTCCTTGTTGTGCTGGTCAGGAGGGAGCCCAGGAATGTGGCCACGTGGCCAGTGAGGAGTGCCAAGGCTCAGGAGCATCAGATCCTGAGTGGACTCCCAAAGTCTTCAGCCTGAAATTCCAAGAGAGGTGACCTCAGTCAGGCTTGTCGACTCCCCAGGCTCACCCTGAGCCCTTGTTTCATTCTTGCATTTAGGGTGTTGGTCAAAAAATAAATTTTTTTTGTTTGTTTTTGATTTTGTTTTTGGTCAATGGAAGGTAATTGATGGGACCATCAGCCAAGATCATCCTTCCCCAAAAAGATGACTGAAGACATCCAGGCCTTGACCCTTTGTTGGCCTAGCTTCGGGGGTTTCATCTCCATGCAGTGCAAGGGTACCTGGCAGAGATTGCTCAAGTCTGTCTGCATGCACCTGGGTCCACCCCCAGCACTGCTGGCCTGGATACTCATGACAGTCCAGCTGACTTCAGCTCCTGTTGCCACTCTTTCAATCCTGTCCTTTTATGGAAGCCATTGTGTTCTTTAAAAACATAGATCCAATTGTTTCGTTCCTTTCTCAACACACTCTACCTCAGTTTCCCAATCCTCTGAGAATGTTATGAGCTCCCTGTGTCTCCCTAAAACTCTTTTGTGCAATCGTCACCCCCAGTAGCTTGGAATGCAGCTGTCTGTGGAGACAGAGTATTTAAGGCTGTGGTTAAGTTAGAATGAGGTTCCTAGGATGACCGTAATCCAAATGACTGGTGTCATGTGTGCAGAAGGGACCAGGACACTGACACACACACAGAGAAGGCCTTGCAGAGACACAGGGAGAAGACAGCCATCTGTGAGCCAAGGTGAATATCTCCTCCATCAAATTTCAGCCTCCTGAGCTGTGAGGAAATAAATATTCATTGCTGAAGCCACCCTGTCCAAGGTACTTGTTATGGTAGCCGAAATTAACTGATAGAGGGACTAAAATCCCCCAATTCCCATGACCTACACAATCTGTCCCTGCCTTCCTCTCACCTTATCCCACCCTGCTCTGTCCTGTGGCCACTGGGCTTTGGCCACACTTGCCCCCTTTTTGGGTTCCTTCCCACCACTGGGCCTTTGCACCTGCTCTGCTCTGCATCTTGCCTGCTTTTTCTGCTCTTCAAGTTTTTGGCTTAAAAGTTACTTCCTGAAAAGGAGGGCTTTCCTGCCTTGAGCACCACTCTGACTGAATCAGAGTAACTTCTTTGTCCCCCCGACTTCCTGCCACTGTCATTCTCCATCAGAATGTCTTCATGCTTTCTTCCAGGGCTCTTCTTGATTTACGTGTCACATCTCATTGCTGTTAGGAGGCACACTTTCCCCATGTTGAAACATTTCTGAAATGACGATGGACTGTTGCAATCGACAGTGTGCCAACTGTGGTCAGCTTTCTGTCTTTCTTAGTGATACAAAAAACAGTGGCAATGCCATGTGGGGTGGCGCACGCCTGTAATCCCAGCAGCTCAGGAGGCTGGGGCAGGAGGATCACAAGTTCAAAGACAGCTTCTGCAACTTAACGAGGCCCTAAGCAACTCAGTGAGACCCTGTGTCTACACAAACTACTAAAAAAAAAAAAGGCCTGGGGATGTGGCTCAGTGGTTAAGCACCCCTAGGTTCAATCCCTGGTACCCAAAACAAACAAACAAACAAACAAAAAACAGTGGAAAACCTGATAGAGTCATAGATTCAACATGGTGCAGCGAAAGTGCGTTAGATTATTTGATTCCTCTCTGTCATCCCCCTTAATCTGGTCAATTACATAAGGACAAGACTTTTCTTCTTCCTTCCATGCTATGTCCCCACTGCATAACGTGGTGCTGGGGATGAAGGTATAGATCAAGAAGAACGAGTGTCGCCCTGACGGATACTGTGGTTATCCCACAGCTCACAGGGCTGTCGGTCATTCACAGCCTCTGCAGGTTAAGACTTACCATTTGAAAGCAATCCCTGACTGTGCACAGGCCCCTCTGGGGAGAAGCCTGGACCGTACTATGGGGAGTGTGACCCCTTGCCCCAGCCTTTGGTTACCTAAGCATGCAAAGGAAGCAAACTTCATCTCTGGAAAATGTCACCCACTTGGAAGGGAGCTCCTGAATGAGAAAACTCATTTACAGACTCTTACCCTTAACCTTTTGACAATTATTTGTATGTGGCCAGCTGCCCTCGGGTCCTCAGTTGGAAAATTCAGTGGGGCCAATTAGGCTGAGGCCTGCTCCCTGCCTGGCTCAGGAGCTCTTTCCTGCCAGGAGTGAGTGCTGGAGCCCGTCTTCCAGCCTCCCTGTTCGCAGGCAGTGCCAAGTTTGCAGCACAGGACAGAAACCAAGTTTGCAGAGGGATTTAGGCAAATCTAGCTGTGTATTTTCAGACATTGAATTCCCCCACACCCCCACACAGAGCAAGCCCTGAAGTCACTTGAATGTCACATAGGATTGGGCTGAGGATACTGGTGGCAAGCTGGGAGGCATACTGGGACAATAAGAAAGTGATGAGCACATTGTAAAGATGTCCCTCCTGCCCTCTGGAGGAGGCCGCTTTAATGGACAAGTCTTTCACTGGGACATGAAAGACCTGTCCCTGACACCTTTAGCCCAGAGTCACTTCTGAGGCAGGGACTGACCAGCCACTCCTCTGTGACAGGCCCTGGAGAAATTATGCCTTTCTCTTCACTGGAAAAAT
Organism: Glaucomys volans; assembly: GCA_020662805.1. Classification (NCBI taxonomy): domain Eukaryota; kingdom Metazoa; phylum Chordata; class Mammalia; order Rodentia; family Sciuridae; genus Glaucomys; species Glaucomys volans. The sequence goes on from JAJEJO010002376.1 coordinate 166,689, forward strand.
AATTCCCATTCTTTCCTTAATCCACAGGCAGTGGCTGTAAATACCTGAGCATGCAAACATCTCCCTGGGGCTGGTGGGGATTAGGCCTGAACCAGCCTGGCCCTCAGTGCACACATAGCGGAATGAACCAGGGCCCCCAGTGGGGAGAGGGACAGGGAGAGAGCCTGAGGGGCAAAGCGGACAAGGCACCTGGGGGCCTTGGTCTGTCCTCTCTTTGCAGGCAAAATATTGGCCTCGTGCTGTAGGATCTGGTGCCTGTTCTGTTTTCCATCTTCCCAAAACAGCCTTCTGCTGTGAGAGTCCCTGGCTTGGAACCCTTTAGAGAACCCCTCACCTTAAGGACATTTCCAGTCCTTATTCTGGAAGTACCCCAACCTCGTCTGCCTCGCACCTGTACTGAAGCAAGGAAGTCCCCACTGAACCCTTGCTTTCTCTGGCCATTTGTTCCTGGCATCATCCACAGACTGCTCACCCAGACCCTTCCCACCCATCTCCCATGGCTCCCAGTCCATCCTGTCTTTGAGGAGAGTTCAAGTGCCAGCTCACTCAGAAGGACCCTTGTTAATCACACGTTCACTCACACCCCGGGCCCTTGCTGCTAGGGAATCGTCTGGCATGCACGAGGCTGGTGTGTGTGGCATCATGAGGCAGGTGAAGCACTGGTGCTGTGGCTGAGGGCACCTGTTGCCAGGTGATGAGGCCCTGGGAGCTGCAAGGAGAAGTGATCCCTGCCCCCTGATTGGGTAATTTGGGTGATCCAAGTGCTCCAAGGAAAGGAGAGCTCTAGATTGTGGAGAGTGAACGCAAAGGTGTGCGGGGCTTGGTTAGCAAGAAACACCTGGTAGAATTGGTTAGGAGGTCATTGCCAGGGTTCAGGTCCTGAGGAGGAGAGGTGGGAGCGAGGGAACTAAACGATGCAGCCTTGAATCACTGGACAACGGATGGGGGAGGGAAGGAAAGGATGATGCCCCTGTTTCAGGCCTGTGAGTCACCATGGTGGGGCAGGGCAGCTAGGGGCAACTGAACAGTGATCCTACTAGCAGGAATGGCTCCCAGCAAAGCACACAAACAAGATGCCCTACTGGGCCTCTCTGAGGTCGGTCCTGCCCTGGTTTGAACTGAAGTAGCCTTAGCTCCTTTCTCTGGGGATGGCGGGTTGTAGCATGCCTCTCTCTCCCTCCTCCAGGTTGGCTGCTTCCTGAAGACCCCACGGTTCCCCATCTGGGTGGTGTGCAGTGAGAGCCACTTCAGCGTTCTCTTCAGCCTGCAGATGGAGCTCCTGTCTGACTGGAAGGCCGAGCGGCTCTTTGACCTGTACTACTATGACGGCCTGGCCAACCAGCAGGAGCAGATCCGGCTGACCATCGGTGCGACATTCCCCGACCCATACCCTAAAGGAGATTCCAGAATGCTCACAGAAACCACACCTCACATGCCCTCTCAGGATGACCAGAGAACCATGTAGACTCAGGTGCCAGGGCTGGGTGATCAGAGCACAGATGTTAGCAGGGTCGTCCTGCAGAAGGGATCCAGCAATGGATCTTGCCACTTGATGGCATCAAGGGTGTAAGGTGAAGTGGAGGCCACATGGGAAGAGGCCTGAACACTTTGCTGACAGGTCTGGATTTATTCTTCAGGTAATCCGGAGCCATAGGTGCTTTTAGATCAGGGGAATGATGAGATCAAAGTTTTTTAGAAAGAATATTTTGGTAGCTGAAGCAGGGCACAAAATTGGGATAGAGACTGGATAGGAGAGGCCAGTGAGTTGTCCAGGTGAGAAGCTATGGCCAGGAATGAAGGTAGATCCAGTTGGAATGGGGATAAGGGCATAGGTACAAGGAGGGTCAGGTCCCAAGAAAGTTGTCTGTGCTGACCTCAGGGTAAATGCAGAGCCCTGGAATGATGTGTGTCTGCCTGTCTTTCTCCCTCCTCCTCAGATACCACCCAGACCATCCCCGAGGACAGCCACGATGACTTTGTCCCTCCCCTTGAGCTCTGCATCAGAACCAAGTGAGTTAGGCATGTCTCTGGTGTTTGAACCTCTTCCTGAATGACTGGGAGGCGTGGTGGTTGGGTGTGTCTGGCCTGCAGGAAAAGGGGAAGGATTCCCTGATTGGGGAAGGATTCCCTGATTGTTCTAGCCCAGAGGAATGTGGTAGGTGAGACCCTTTTTCTGGGAAATCCAGTGCTCCAGGCTTGGGCATAACTAGATTTCTTCCCTTGTCACCATGGCCCAAGTGGAGGTGTATGTGACTTGGAAGTCCCCACAGTGGGATTCCAGAGCCCTTCTTGAGGAGCAGCAACCTGATGTGCTGAGTGCCCTCAGGCCTGAAGGAGGAGGGACAGCTGTTCACTGGGCTGGAGCTGGAGGCTGAAGCAGGAGTGGAAGGTGGACTAGGAGGGGCTGGCCCAGCCAGGGTGTGGCAGGAGATGGCCTGGAGCACCCTCTGCTCCAGGAGGAGGTGGATAGGCAGACTTGGCCACCATGAACACTGAGCCGAGGTGCTCTGAGCTGAGCTGAGAGTTGACAGCTAGGGACTCCTCTACCCAGCCTGTTGGCATTTAAGGGGAGGCTGAGGCCCAGGCTTGGGGAGGTGAATGCCTGCTTCATGGGGCTGGTAAGTCCGTGCTCCTTCCCTCAGGAGTTCTCTGTTGGGCCCCAGGGCTGGAGCAGTGCTCTAGAGCGGCCAGTGGATTATAACTGTCAGGAACCCTCAGGCCGGCTGGGGCAGGCCCTTCTCAAAGCCTGGGGGTAAAGACTGGAGGCCTCAGTGTGCAGCTGGGAGGGCAGCTGGGTGGGCAGCTGGGAGGGAGGAGACCGGATGCCAGTCCTTCCAGAGAAGTAGACATGGCAGCAGCGATGCGCTCTGGAGCCATGCTGCCTGGGTTGGAACCCTAGCTCTGCAGAGGCTGGCGGGGTACCATTGAACTTCACCTCTCTGTACCTCACTTGGTCATCTGTAAAGTCACTAATGCCCTCTAACATTCACTCTCATTATGATTGTCTTAGCCATGATTCAGTGTGGCCTCAGGTGGAAACTGCGTTTTCCTGTCTGTGAAATGCTTGGGGTCAGGGTGATGGGGATGAGGACAGCACCCAGGCCCTGAGTTTCTGACAGCCTGAGGTCGAGAAGGCACACCTGGAGCCCAGGGTTGCTGCCCACTCGTGAGAGGGAGAGAACTCTGTGTGCTCAGAGGAAACATCAGGAAGGGGAAGTGGGAGGGCAGCCAGGACATCCTTGCTATGCCCGTCCATCTGTCCACCGGTCCTCCCCAGGCCAGGGACACAGCATTCTTACAGGGTCATGTGCTGGGGCCTCTTTCATCAGAGGATTAAGGGCACACGCAGGTCACTGTCCTTTCATGTACAAAGCCACTCATTCAGGGTGATGAGAGAAGGGCTTCAGTGGGAGAAAGGAGGTGACCCCGGCTTGGGCACCTTGTGCAGGACAGCACAGGAGGCCACAGAACACTCTTCCTGCAGAGGGGCCTGCAGGGCTCAAACTGCATCCTGACCATAGCCTCTGCCACCTCTGGACCCTTGGGGCTGTTGTTGGGGCCTCCATCTGACTGCATCTCTGTACCCCTCCCATTGCACACCAGCCCCTCCATTGCCTTTCTGGGAAGTAACTCCTCTTTTGCCAAAAGCCATTCCACTACATGACCACTCGAGTACCCCCAGCATGGGCCCTGATTGGACTTGTTGGGTTCAGCCCTAATTGGCAATCGTTTGAGAATGACTCAGGGTTCTGCCTGTCCCAGACGAAAGGTGGCATGGTGTGGACCTCAGGCCAGACTCACTGAGGATGGGCATGGGCCTCTTCTGTCGCCTGCCTCTGTCTTCTAGGACTTCCTTCCCTTCCCTTCCCTTCCCCATACCACCATTGCCCTGCCCCAGTTGACAGGTGATGAGGGAAGCTGGAGAGGCTGCTGGTGTCCGGGAGTGAGCCTGGGCTGGGGGACAGAAGGTTCAGGCTGCAGCTCTGCCCTGCCTTCACCTCTGCTCACTGTCATGGGCTTGGACAGGCTGAGCTTGGCATCTACTCCAGAAATGCTTCCCAATGCTTGTCACAGGGAAGCATTGTGCTCTATTTGTGTAGCACAGGGTTAGGGACACCAGGCTTGGAGACTCTAGTTGTCCCAGACCCCACCAGCTCCCTGATGACTGGGGGAAACCTATATCCATTTAAGGCTCTCCAGTTGGAAACCCTTGCTCCTGAGCAGGGCCCTCAAGCTTCAGAACCAGCAGAATTCTCTGGAAAATGAGTTAAAATACAGATCTCTGGGTCCTCCAGTGTCTGGCTTGCATGATACTCTAGGCCAGGGGAACTTCCTTCCCAGCATCAGTTTTCTTCCTGTTTTACTTCTCCATTGTGACCCTCCATGGTGGATCCAACAGGCCTGTTAACATGATGAGACATTTCCCAGTAATTCCCAGAACACTGAGTGGGTGAGTGAAGAGTGGGTTACTGGATCCCCTGCCCCTCTATCCATCAGATAACATGCTGCTATGATGGAAAACAGCCGGCTTTGTCTTCTGGAATCTTATTCCAAGAAATTCAATTACAAAGGCTTTGAGTTTTGTTTTCAGCCCAGATTCTCAAACAGCTCAAAGGAGAAATTTGGGAAAGTGGCCTCCAATGTCACTGTGAGGAATGGGTCTTGTTTTGGGGGGTGGGCCCAGGAAGTCCTACTGCCTATGGGCAAACACATCCCAAGAAGAGGGTTCACGTGGTGCCATACCCATGCTCGGGTATTTCCAAGACCATCGCCTGGCAAGATGCGTCTGAAAGAACATGACTATCATATCTGTCTCACTGATGGGTTGGGTGGATGGATACACCATCTGGTGGGCTGATAGGTTTCCCCTCTTGTCACTTCAGCCCTGGGAACCCTTGGGCTGGACTCCGTGGAAGAAACAACTGGATAAGAATTGGAGGGTTCATAGTCAAATGGAAGTCAAGTTCAATAACAGTTCTAATACAGAGGAAGGTGCACAACCCATTCTTAAACCCAGCGTTGCTGCCCTGCAAGAAGCCACAGTTCACAACTGACCTGGGAAAGAACACACCACACAGCTGGCCATCTGGCTACTTGTGGAAATTCATGAAAAGGTCCTTGGACACCATCTGATATAGACAGGGAGGTGAGGGTCTCCAGAATGGTGGTCTATGTCCTAGTCTCATTTCAAGTCATGAGCAACTCAGTGTCCCAACCCAGTGGAAGGTCACTGAGCGGGCAGTGTGTCCTCCCACCACCTGGCTCTGTTGCCATGGAGACATTGCACAAGCCCAGACTGCTGTGTTTGCCTTTGGAGAAGAGTGTCCTAATTAGAACCATCCCTGGGTTCCCATGCTGTCGCTGCTCTTTGGTTTGATGTACGTTTCGGCCTCAGAGAGTCTCATTACCTTTGCTGTGTCTGGAATGTGGGATCTGTCCTCTGTCCCCTCTGCCTGCTATTCTCCAACCATGACAGCAAACCTGACTCATTTAGGGTCCTTTCCAAACGAGACATATACGGTGACCTCTCTCATGCTTCCATTCTTTCTGGAGTGAGAGAAAATGAAACACTTGTCAACTGTCCAAAGAGAAAAGGAAAGAACTCATAACTGGGCTGGGGCTGGAGCCCACATGTTTCTCCTTGGAGGCTCAGACAAGAAATTGAAATGTAATTCCAGCTGGGATCAGTGCCGGGCAGAGCACCTATCTCCATCAGTGGCACCCCCGCCCACCTCAGAACCTTGGCTTCTGTCTTCATACTGACACCCTTGCCTGAGTCCCTGTTCACAGCACTCTAATCCATAGACTTCCTGGGGTTCCCACTACCCACTGTCATGCCAAGTACCATCTAATGCCCTGCTGCCTGCACATATCCACCCTGCCCTGTTTCCTGGCCTCAGTTTCCTCACCTGTCAATCAGGTGTCAGAATCTCTTTGTTGAGCTGTTATGAGGTTGAAGAAGTACTACAGAAGCACTCCTTCTCCTTTGGTGACCACAAGGGGCTCTTCACATGTGAGGGAGGCAGAGAGATCAGGTGGTGATAAGTTGGGCAAGGACCTGGGACGAGGAAGAGAGCTGGGGACAAGAGAGTGGCAGTGGGCCATGGGTAGGGTTTTGTGACTACTTAGACCAAAGGGAAGGGGAGTGAAGTGAGTGAAGACCCAGGTTCCCTGCTGGGTGCCATGGAGAACAGTGGGCTACAGAGCAGGTGTCTAAGAGGAGCAGCAGGTGTGGATGGGATGTCCTCATGTCATAGTAGCCCTGGGATGGGGAAGACCACCTCTGCCCTGGACCTGATCCTGGAGAAGAGGAGTTCCCAGGGGACCTGGTAGCTAGAGGAATCCTTGATTTGATCCTGCAAGGGGGCAGGTAAGGGAGGAGGATGGCCATTCCAGGCGGAGGGTGGAGCACAGCCAAGGTGCTTAGGTAGCCCAAGTGGCTCATTCTAGAACCTTCTCTGGTTTCAAATGGTTAGAGCACAAGGGTGGAAACTTTCACACAAGCCTATTTGCTGGAAGTTCAGAGAAAGCAAGAAGAGTTTCTGGATGCATCTGCATCAGTCAGGAGCTTTGAAAGCAGGCCTTGTGGACCTTATTAGGTATCATTCCCCCAGTGAAATGCACCAGGTTTATCAATGCCAAGAATCTGTGGAGGCAGGTAACTGCCCCTCTGTTTGGGGGACAGAGCCTGGGTAAGAAAGGACCTCACTGCAGCCATGACATGGCCCTCTCTGTGATGCTGAGTCTACTTGAGCTCCAGGGACCATGACATTTTCAACAAACTTGACCTTTCAGCAGGTGATCCTCAACAGAATGTTTTGGCAAAGTTTAGGGATAGTTTTTAGTTGCCACACCCAGAGACAATGCATGGACCCATCCCCATCATAAAGAATTATCCAGCTCAAATGCCTAAGGTGCTGAGAATTCCCCGATCTAAACTGCCATGCCATCAGCCACCTCCAGAGTTAGCACTGCTGAGCAAGCCCTGGCTCTGATTGTGCCTTTTCTGCTGCATGTGCAGACGCATCTCCACACCATTCCTCCCGCTTCCCCGCCATCCCTGATTGCTGTTGGTTGCATAGGAAGAGCTTTTCTTCCTTGTCCTTGTAATTGACTCATAGACATTCAACAACATCTGCCATATCTCAGTCCTTTCAATTTTTAAAATGTCTTTGATTTTCTGCCATCCTTGCAAACTGCTTCTCTGTAGTGCATCTTCCGGCCTTTGCACCTGTTGGCTAGGCTGGGAAGATTAGTTACCTCTGTAAATAGCCTCAAAACCCAGTACGAATCCAACAGTCTGACTTAAGGCATAGTGACTGATGTGACATGGATGTTTTCTAGGGGTAGGTAAGTATAACCCATCCTGCAGTGAGCCCAAACCCCATTTTACCAAGATCCAAGAGGTTTGCCCATTGGGGGCCCATGAGAGGAACTTGGGTTTGCTTGCCAGGGAGGGATGGAGAGTGACAGCAGTGAGGACCTTGAGGACAAGGCTGAAGGCAGGACTGTCATTCTCCTTTCTGTCTCCCTTCTGCCACCCTCTGGAGATCTAGATTCAGGAGTGTTCCTAGAGCCTGAGACTTCAATGCTGACTTAGAAATCTTAATTGAACAATAAAAGCTTTCTAATGATATACTTCAAAACTGCCAAGACAATCAACAGGAACAGAAAACCAAACATCTCAAATAGCATGGTGGAATCCATTAAACCCTGCATTATGTTGCTGTAGATGGCTGAAGTACCATTAACCCAACAGATGCAATAGATCAGCCCAGTCCCCAGGAATTTGGGATCACCATGACACCTTCCCCAGCTGCTTTACCTCTGCTACGGTTGTGCAAGTCAGAGCAGTGGCTGTTGTCCCTGCTAGGGGGACTCATATTAGCTTCCCTGGAACATCATAAGACTCCAATCTCAAATAGCATCAGCAGCAGGCACTCATCACCTAGAAGCAGTCTAACTCTTCCAAGCCATGTCAGGTTGTCTCCAATATAGTCCAGGTGTCTCTTCTTCAAGCAGTGAAGATGATGCTATGATGCAGATGTATTCCATTAACATGGCTCAACCCCAAAGCACCTAATAGATTCCTCTGGATCTGTCTGATGTGCAGAAGCTCAAGAACTAGTCAAAAGCACCTGGAGACCACACAATCACTAATTCTTCAGCACTCAGTGAAATAAGTAATGCTGACTTTTCCCAGTCACATGATGACATTGACCAGGAAGGGAGGCAGGGACCATGGATGAGCACAAGAGTGTTATCTCTTGTCACAGGTTAGGACAATTGGCAGGTTAGGACATCCATGCAGAATTGAAACAATGCATAGATTTGAAGATGAAGAACAGATGCTTGAGAAAAAAGAGAAGGGAATTCAGTGGAAGACAAGGTTATGTGATAAAGATGGAAGATGTCGAGTATATGATGAACCATTACTAATAGTCATCCCTTGGTGTCTGCTTGAGTCCCTTCTAAAAAATGATATAGTTTTAGTGTATATAGCCTATACACATCTTCCTGTATCCTTTAAATCATCTTTAGGTGACTTATAATACTAATACAATGTCAATGCTATCTATATAGTTGTTGTATTGTTTAGGGAATAAAGAAAAGATAAAGGTCTGTATATGCTGGACAAAGATGCAATTTTCTTTCTCTCTTTTCCCTCCCTCCCTTCCTTCCTTCCTTCCTTCCTTCCTTCCTTCCTTCCTTCCTTCCT
>JAJEJO010002376.1:175417-257260 GCA_020662805.1 Glaucomys volans
CCTTCCTTCCTTCCTTCCTTCCTTCCTTCCTTCCTTCCTTCCTTCCTTCCTTCTTTCTCCCCCACCCTTTCTGCCTTTTTTCCCAGGAATTGAATCTGGGGTACTTCACCAGTGAGCCACTTTTTATTTTTTTATTTTGAGACAGAGTCTCCCTAACTTGCTTAGGGCCTCACTGAGTTGCTGAGGCTGGCTTTGAACTTGTGATCCTTCTGCCTCAGCCTCCCAAGGCACTGTGATTACAGTCATGTGCCTAGCTCTTTTCTTCTTCTTCCCTTTTCTTCTTCTTCTTCCTCCTAGTTCTCCTCCTCCTCCTCTTCTTCTCCTTCTCCTTCACCTCCTCCCCCTTCCTTCCTCTCCTTTGATCCTGATTGGTTGAATCATCCTGACATGGATCAGGAAGACAACAGCACTGTCATTGCCCTGTGCTCTCAGGCATTCTTTTGGGAAACACAACAGTGTTATGACAGTGTTACTTAGAGAGAAACTGCTTGCTCCCTTAGGGACACTAGACTTTTCCAGGCAGGTATACATTTACATAATTACAGAGAGGTGGTTTTCCTTTTTTCCTTCTCCATGGTAGTTAGGATTTTTACTTCAACCCTGGTATCTCCATAGGTAGTTCTACACAGGTGCCTCCACTGGGCCACCATTCAGCACCACTAGAAAGCAGCTGGGTCCGGATGTGGGGATCACTCACGTCAGCAGAAGCCAGAGTGCCAGGCACCAAGTCAGCTGTAGCAGGAATGAATGAATCACCTGCCTTCTGTCTTCTCCATCACTCCCCTGGTCCTGGGTGTATTTCAGATTTTGAAAGCAAGATGTCAGCTCCTCTCCAAGCCTACACTTCAGAAAGCATTTATAAATCTTTGTCCCCAACTCTGAAGCATAGGACTGCTGTTGAGATATGCAACCTTGGTGGCCTGGTTCATACAGTCTTAGGTTCATATATATATATATATAGAACCTATATATAGAGAAAATACCCAAAACCAGACTGGCATAAATTCTCCATCTGCTGTTAAGTATGATTCCCCTGAGTTATTTCAGAAGATCAGCACCATGAATTGAAATCTGGTGTTGGGAAATTTTATGATCTCCTCTGTAATAATCTTTATGTTGGAACTGAACTATTGTTTCTCATCCTGGACTCTAGTTTAATTCTACTTGGTACTTCTTAGGCTTCATAAAGCACTTTTTAAAAAATCTGTCATGTTCCTATGGTGCTCCTTACCCTTCCCTAGTTTCTTGTGGCTCTTAGAGGAAACTCTAGAATTCTTACAAGTTTCTTGGGTCCCTGGTCCCCTCTCATACCTCTCTCCCATCTTTCCGGGTTTCAGTCACTGGACCCCCTCCTGCACTTTGGACATCCCAGGATATCTCCATGTCTAGGTCTGCACAGGTGCCTCTACTGAGTCACCATCCAGCACCACTGGAAAGCAGCAGAGGGCTCAGAGTACCAGGCACAAAGACAGCTGTAGCAGCAATGAATGAGTCATCTGCCCCTTTGTCTTCTCCATCACTCCCCAGGGTCCTGGGTGTATTTGTGTTTTGTAAGGGTGTATGGGTTGCGTGTGAGTTTGGAGGGGTGAGGTGGGCAGGGTGGAATTGAAAATTCTGAAAGCCTCTGAGATAAAATGACTGGTAAGTTAGGAATGGCCAGGGCTCCTGCCTGGGCCCCTGCAGCTCTAATTCTCCTTCTCTGATCTGCCCGTAGGTGGAAGGGGGCATCTGTGAACTGGAACGGCTCAGAGCCCATCCTGTGACCCTTGGATGCATCTAAATCTTATGGCTCCACTGCTCATCCCTGGGGTGACTCCTGAGCCCTTGGCCTCAGCAGCAAGTCTCTGAGAAGAGCGTCACCCCCGCCCGGGCCAGCAAGGCTACAGAAGCATACAGGGCCTCTTGCTCCTCCTGTAAAGGGCCTGCCCAGGACTGTGGGGCAGGGCAGTATGCTGCTGAAGTGCCTCCCAGCTGACTGTGACTGTCAAGGACACGAAGGAGGCCACCAGTGGCTCCTCTGCCTTTTCACTTCCTCTCTGGGTTGCCCCTCGCCAAGACCTCTACTGAGGGTGGCTCCGGGGACCCTGGTTATTTCTGGAAATAATAATAATTGGTTTTCTATAAAGCAGGTATCCAGCCCATGCTGAGAGCCAGACTCCTCTATTCTGTGGGTGTGAAGTGAGCACAAGGTGGGGCTCTGATCCTGGTGGGGGTGGGAGGGGATGGTGGAGACCCTCCTGGGCCTCATCTCCTATCAAAGCCCTCTGGGATAGGTAATGCCCTCTGCTCCAATTTGTCCAGTGTGTTCTCTCCTGTCTTCCTCTTGATGAGCACACATCCAAGGTACCAGGCTTCATAAGCTGTGCTGCCAGGAGCAGCCCAGACCCAGGGAGCCCATCCCAGGGCAGATCTAGATGGTTCATGAGGCTCCCTGAGGATGGGTGGGCCTGGGGAGGCTGGGCCTGGTCAAGAGCATGTGGGAAAAAGAGCTGTCCTGTGAGGGACCAGGGAGTGAATGGGATGGGAACACTCGGGGAACCGGGTGTGGTCCCCTATGTGGCTATAGGGAAGCATGTAGGGGGAGAACTGACTGAGAACGTGGGTAGGTAGAGTTTGAGTCCTTCACATTCCAGAGCAAAGATGGAGCAGTGGGATGGGAAGAAGGCCATACTTGCTGGTGAAGGGAAGCGGTTCAGTCCCAGCCTTGTTATTCCTTTCATATCCCGAGGGTTTCACAGAGGAATGTGAGAATGTAGAATGCAATGGGAGACTGACAAAGAAGCTGGGAGACAGAGAGGGTCAAGCTGTGTCAGAAGCGGAGTCAGGGACTGCTTTGCGATGGTTCACAAGAATGGGGTGGAGCTGAGGGGCCCAGAGGCAGGACTCCAGCCCCCAGGAGTTCCTGTCACATGGCGGTCCACATGAGAAATGAGGAACAACAAAATGACAAAGCCCGCTGGAGCAGCCAATTCTCCCTGTGCCTGACCCTGTCTGAGCCTCAGCTGTCACTCAGGGCCATGCAGAGGTAGGTGTTCCCACATGGGGACCAGGAAGCACATTCCCACTGTCTGCTGTGGCCCAGAGAAAGGCCTAGGAGAGTTGCGAACACTGGACAGCAGCCTGTCCCCCGTCGCTGTGTGCCCCCATGGGGCTTAGGACACAGGCTGGTCCGGGGCTGGGTCCCTCTGCAATGCTGGCTAAAAAGAGACCCCTTTGATTTGGGGAGCTAGGCATGTAGGGAATGAGACTGGCATTTGGTGGTGACAGCTACGGAGCTTGTCTTGTGTTCCTGTGGATGGGGCACGTGCAGTGGCCTGGCTGTCGGTCTTTGGGGAGAGGCAGGGAGGGGTCAGCCAGGCCAAGAGGAAATGGGAGGGCAGGGACTGCTTTGTTCGGGTTGTGCCGAGGGCCCGGTGGGGTTTGCTATGTAAACTGCAGCAGCCATTCCCAGCAGGTTTCCAGGAGAAATGCTTCCTATATGTCCCTGAAATGTTTGTGCCGTTGTTTTCCTTGGCCAGGGATGGGCCACTCCAGCTGAGCACCCGGGCTCAGGAAGTCAATTTCCCTGCGGCAGTCTTATTTATCGACCTGGGGAGGAAAAGTGTGCCTTTTCAATGAAATTCACTTAACCTCCTGGCCAGGGTCTCTTTGGCAGGGCTAGAGAAAACAATCTGTTCCCAGCATTGCTTGAGAAGATCAGTTTCCACAAAATACAAAGCACTGACTTTTCTAGAAGCCAACATGCAGGTGTGCTAAAGTGTGCTGCCCTGGAATGGAAGGTGAGCAGGTCTCAGCACCTCCTTCTGGAAACTAAAACAAATTCCACAGTATCATTGCTAAGCCCACAGGTACATGCCATGCCTCCTCACCGCTGGGCATGCTCTACCTGGGGTACATTGTTTTCTAGGGACATTATGGGTAGGCTGTGGAGGGGCTCATAGCTTTCCTCCCAAATGATATTAAAATCTTTGTGTTCATGTACATATATGTTAAGGGTTTATAGCCTCCATTTTGACCTTGAACTTGAAATTAGAGGATCCAGCTTCCCTCCAGAAAAGCTAAGAACCAAGTCCCAGAGTTGATTGACTTTCTAAGAGCCAGGCCTAGGCTCGGTTACTCCATCTCTACAGCCCACACACTAGGGGCCAGTGTATTGAATAAGCTGACCTCAGAGTTTGACCAGAAAGTGGCTTGTTCTTTCTCCTTACTTCCCAGTGCATTCTCTCTTTCTCTTTGCTATTTGTTTCTTGATTTCTGGAAGAAATAAAGCAGGCCATTATGAACAGTAAGAGACCAGTATGCCAAACATTTAACTCCAAACTCTCCTCAGTATGAAGTTCTCCCTCACCTTGTGGCAGCTGTCTGGGACAGGAGGTTGTGGTTGCTTGGACACCTTCTCGCTTGCCCCGGGAGTCCTCCCAGACCCTCAGAAGCCTCTAGGAGTGACAAAGCACCAGCCCCTAGGAGCCTCTGGCTCCTCCTGGGAGGAGGGTCGAGGCAGACAGGTCTCACCTGGGTGGCACAGCTGAACTGGGTGCTGTCCTGTGTCCTCTGACATGCACATAGAAAGTGCCAGTTCCATCTTTTCTAAAGGGACCTTCCGTGCTGGGGATATCTCTTGAGTTGGGGGAGATGGAGTCATCACCCACCTGCTGCTTATGGCAGTTTCCAGACTCTCTGCATGAGACAGCCTACCGTCCATCCCCTTTGTAGAACACCCAAGACTCCTTCTGCGGGATCCACATTTGGACCATGCAAAGCACCAGCACATCTCCGACCTGCACTCTGTAGGTTGGACCTTTCCCTGCTCCACCCTGTTGTGTGCAAGGCGCCTGTCAGGGGCAGCACCATCTTGGGCTTCTCCCCTCACCTTTCCCCAGATGAGGCAGGCACCAGTCCTGCAAGAATGTCCCACATTCCAGGGGTGCACAGTAAGCTTTCCAGCAATTCTCTTGAAGCCTCCCTCACTTGGCTTTAGGAGATGAGATGTACCTCCTCTGTCCCCATAGTTGGAGAAGGGGCCCAGCACACTGATGCTTCTCTCCAGAGAATTTCTCACTAGCTACAGGCCTCATCACCTGCCAGCCAACAGTGTCTTCACCTTCCTCATGGCTGGGAGGGCAGTGGCAGCATCACATGGAGGCAGCACAGGTAAGAAGAGGAGTTTCCAGAAGGACTATAGGGATTCCCTGAGGAACAGAACTGGGTCAAGTCTTAGGGGGTGTTCCAAGGCAGGGATGCATTCAGAATCCACCTGACTGCTCCCCAGGGTCTGCATGTCTGAGCCCCAGGGGAAGACAGGGACAGAGGCAGAACCCAGTCCATCCACAGCATTAGCCCTGAGGGAAGGGCAGTGGGGACCCAGCCTCCTTTGAGGGCTGGGGAGTAAAGGGTGATGGTGATGGAAGTCTCTTCTACCCTGCTCTGGACTCTAGCTTCACCCAAGTGTGGTCATTACAGCAGCAGCAGCAGCAGCAGTTCTGACTACAGCTTCTTAAAAAGGCAGCTTCTCAGGCTCCTCCCGGGGCCTATGGAGTCCGAATTGGCATTTTAGTTACATCAGTTGAATTAGGGTCAAGTTTGAGAAACTCTGCACTAGAACTTGTAGTTTTCTTGAAGTACTGTAGGACTCACCAGAGAGTTGCATGCCAGGAAGAAGCCACATGGGCAGCAGAAGGTCCAGAGCATCTTCCTACCTGGGCCTTGAGCCCTTGACCTAAGGTCTCCTGGCTTCAGTGCCTCATCTGCAAGGACGCAGCCTCGCAGGGTTGTCATTAGGATGAAGTGAGTTAACACATGGTAAAGCGCTTAACGCAGGGCCTGGCATGTCACAAGGACTCAATGAATGTTTGCCGTCAGTCTTTCCAGGAGGGGTGGAAACTCCCTGGAAGAGGTTGCATCTATTCTGGGCCTTGAAGGATGGTGGAGGACTGGATGGAAGAACATTCCAGTGGAAAGGAACCGTGAGAGCAGAGATGATGCCCATGATGTCTGCATGTCTCCTCCTGGGTGAGCGGAGAGTGGGAGACTTAGAGAACCAGGAGTGGGGCAGAGGGCAGGTGAAGGGTGTAGAGATGGGTGGGAGGGAATGTTTTCCAGAGAGGAGACCTGCTTACAGCTCTGCTTGAGACCTCCTCCTGGCAGAGGCAGAGAGTGGATGGAGGGACGCTGTGTCCACCTAGGAAGGCAGTGCAGGGGGACCGGTAAGGGGGGAATGCAAGAGAAGGATGGCTGATGGCCTTTGCCACCCCGTGGATGATTCCTACATGGCCACCAAGACCTTAGGGTATCCAAAACGTTGCCCGAGGCAATCAGGCTGCCAAGTCTCTTTGCAGGTATTTCTCTCCACCCACCAGAGTCCTCCTTACTCCCCACTAATCATGCCTAATCCTCGTGGGGCTGTGGGAGCTGTAATTACCAGGCAAAAATGCCAGGCATTTGTGATAATGGAGATTGCTTAAGGCAAACTCCAGGATGAGGGGGTGGGCAGGCAGTGGGGAGGCAGAACACTGCCGGGGTCTGTGTATTAGACAGGTACCTGGGCTCTTAGCAGCCCTCTTAGGCACACAGAAGGCTCAGGACCCCACTGAGCAGGTTGGGAGCCCAGTGGTTCCTGGAACCTAAAGTCCTCCTTTCTCTTCATGCTTCTCAAGGTGGTTTACATCACTCCCTGCCCGCATGCCACAATTGCCCATCCTGTACCCTCCTTCAAGGAAGTCACCGAGGGCCTTATCTACAATGGGGAAACTGAGCCCCAAGCAGAAATTCTTACTTAAGAGCCCTCCTGGGGCATTTTTCTTCATGGGGGTCTCTTGAGACCAGCCTACCACACAGTCTTTGGGAATAAATCTGATGGGGTACCAGAGGTGGCCGCAAGTCCAACCTGCCTCTCTCTCTGCCTCCTTCTGCTTCTGCTCCAGCTACACCCACCCTACATCAGAGCAGTGGCTTCCCTAGCGAGTTTCTTGCTGCTGAGCCTGCCCTCTGGCTCCCACGTCTGTCCCACATGGCCGCCTCTGAGCCCCTCCTTCAGGAAGTCCTCCGGGATCATTCTGCCACAAGGCTAAGCTCCACCCTTTGAGCGCCCACAGGATGGTTGACCCCTCTAGCGCCACTGCAGACCCTGGTTAGAGGGTGTCCCACTGTCGCAGACGCCCCCTATTGTCACACTTTCATGTACAGCAGTTTCCTTCTTCCTGGGCTCAGGACTCCTCCCTCCCTCCTCCCCACAGGTACCTGTCCCACCTGGGTTGAAGCCCAAGGTCCACGCTGCCCTCTTGGAGGCAGCTCCTCCCGTCCATGTCCCACGGCCCTCCTCCAGGCTGATAGGCTCAGCCACTGAGCGTCAGTGGGAGGAGCTGCCTGAGGTCTCTAAACCGTTGGTTCCGGGTGTGGTTTTGAGATTAAACCTGGCGCCTTTCCTGTGGCCCTTGATAAGGGCGATCCTGGGTGCTTATCTGCCATTTTCATTTTAGGGCCTTTTGACGTCTTGTCAAAAGTCCCTCCCCGTTTCAGAGCCTTCAGAGCTCTGGGTGATAAGCACAGCAGTCGGTCACCTCCCTATACCCTGCTCACTCTGGGGCACTTGAGACACTTGTCGTCAACACTATCATGGGGGCCTGCCCCCTCTGCCCCAGCGCAGGGACTGAGCCTGGGGTGCTATTAATGATTACATCAGGACAGTTGTGTAAACAGCAGCTGCCTGGGAACCCAAGTCTAAGCAAGGATTGTTCAAGTATTGATTGACCTCCCATCCCCCTGTTCCACAAGCTTCTGAGTGCAGATGCTTCTGGGATTTATTTGGGGCATAGAGTTCAGAAGAAGGGACCCAGCATGGGCTGGAGCAGTAAGGGAGGTTTCTGGGAGGGGGAATGATTGAGGCCTGACCCTAAGGAGAGGAGGTGGGGAGGAGGGACAGAGGTCCCTCCAGGTGGGAGGGACAGGACCATGACTGTCAGGGGGAATGGACCTGGGGAGCCTGGGGGTCAAGGGAAGCTTAAAGTTATAAGACTGAATACTGAAGGGCTGAAGAGCTTGAGCTTCCTCTTAGGAGCACTGCGGGGCCACTGAAGGCTTCAGAGCAGGGCAGTGATGGACCCGAGTGTGTTCTTAAGATTGAGTGGCCACAATGTGGAGGGTAGATCAGAGGGAAGATGCTGGGTCCATGGAGAGAAAGAGCAGGTGGGTGTACCCTGCATTGAGTGATCCAGTAAGGTGGGAGGACTGGACTCAGGTCCCCTCAGTCTCCCCAGCTTCCCAGCAGGCAGATCAGCTGAGCCTCCAGCAGCTGGTCCCTCTTTCTGCTCCTCTGTCAGCATAGGCGGCTGCTCTCTGGGAATAGCCTGCACAACATCCCTGCCTCATATGAAGTCTTCCTCCATCCTCTGGCCTTGGCAGACCATGAAGGAGGGGCCTGAATGTGAGGAAGTGCCAGGCCTTTGTTCTGGCCCCGGCCATGGCTGGACCTGTTGCCCATTGTTTTCCATGCTGTTGGTGACCTTGGGTATTGGGACTGGACCTGGCTCCCCTGGGTCACTGCCGAGTGCACCGTGGAAGACAGCCAGGCTAGCAGGATGATTTTCAGTCCCTTGGTGGCCTTGGGCAGGGTCTCTTCCCATGGGGAGACTTGGTGTCCTCATGGGTTTTCTCAGGGTCTGGGACCCCATCTTTGGCCATCTAGGGGTTCCAGTGGGCATTATGAAAAGTGCTTCTCTCCTGGGAACCAGGAATCTCTACCAGGGGGAAAGCAAGCTCCCAGCTTTGAGATGGAGATATGTAGATCCTCCTTTGCTGCAGTCTGGCTCACCTGGACCTGTGGGTCACAGATCCAAGCCCATCTGTCTGCTGTGGTCACTTGGGGGCCTAGTGGGGGGTATTCCTGCTGCACCTACCGTAGGGTGTGTGCTGTGAGGAAAAGGGGTGTGTTTATGAGCTGGTACCTGGAACCTGACCTTAGCTCCAGTCTTGTGTCCCACAAATTACAAAGCAAATGGGCAAAATGTCCTTTCTGTGCCTCAGTTTCCCCATCTGTAAGATAACAGTAATAATAGCAGACAGCTTGTAAGGCTAGTGTGAGGATGAGGTGTACAGTGCTTGGAATGGGACTTGGCACCTAGTGCATGCCCAGGAGAGAGTGGCTCCTGCCCTGAGAGCCAGCTGAGAAGGTGCTGGGCTGGGGTTGGTTGGCCCTCACTGAGATCTGAGAAGTGTGACCATGTGAGAGGATGAGGAGCATTGAGGCCAAGTGGAACTCACCCACAGTTGGCTGACCCTGTCTCTAGAGCTCCCCAAACCCTCATCCGAAAGGCAAGTCCCTCCTCTCCTTTTCCCAGCTCACTCCAGCCCCACCACTGCTCCTGTGCCAGCTGAAGAACCACTTTCCTCTCTGCTTCTCCCCCTGCCCTGTGATTTAGATGCTTGGACAAGGTGGCCTTATGCCACAACTGGGCCCTCACTTCCGCTGTGACCACTCAGAGATGGAGCCTGGGGGCAGCAATGGCCAGCACTGCGTGCAGCCCCTAATGGGCTGGCATTCAAATTTCCCTGGTGACACAGGAGGAAACCGAGTCCCAGAGAGCCCAGGTAGTCACCCAGGTCCTGGGGCTAACAGGTGGCAGGTGCTTCCTCTGGGTTCCCCTGCCTTCTGGAAGACTAGCTGGGATTCTGGAAGGTCCCCATGCAGGGCGGGACTTCCTACAGCCCCTCCTCCCCTATCTTCCCTTATTTCCTGAGGGCCTCTGGAAATATCTGGAGTGTCTTGGTTTCTATACCCACAGCTATTGTGTAGGAGCCCAGCCTTTCCTTCAATTCAGCCGTCTCCCTGAGGGTGAGCACCCAAAAGAAATGATGGGTCAGCACCCCTGTCTGTCCCACCCAGAAGGAAGCTGGCCAGGCCAAGTGAGGTACCACCTTCCAGCCACAGGGCTGCCTGCGAACCCCTTTCCTCTTGTCCCCAAACCATTGCAGAAAATTCCAGGGGCTTTTTCCATCTTCCCGGGTAAGGCAGGCATATCTTGGGTTTATTTGTCTAATGATTTTCCATTTCCTTTTCTGGAAAATCATCAGGGTCATGCATGCTGCTTTTACCTCAAGGGAGGCTGGGAAGAGAGGGTGCATCCCTGGGAAGGGGCGGCAGGGAAGGCACAGAACCCAGGGCTCAGCTGTGTTCACCCTGCATTCCCTCAGGCCACTTGGTTGGCTTGTCATCCAAATACACCTGATGTGTGAGTGAGGAGCCCCGGCTGGGGTGGCTTAGCATGGGGCTTCCCAGGTCTGTCCTCTCCCTGTCTTGCTGTGGTTGTGCCCACAGTCCCCTTCAGAGCCCTCATTGCCTGAGCCCAGGTCTCACCTCCAGCTTCCACTCAGACTGGCCTGGATAGGTGTGGGGCTCTCTGGGGACAGAACCTACATATTTTCCCACTCTGTACTCCCAGCTAGGGCTCCAAGGCAGGCCCAGGCATCCTCCTCTGCCCAGACCTGAGAAGGAGGAGCAGAGGCTGCCCATGGCTCTGCTTCAGATGGGGAGAGAAATCAGACTCACATAGGGCATCCAGAGAACACGGGATGGCCAGAGGGCCTGCCATTCTACTTCCACCGGTCTCTCTCTGAGGGTCAGAGCTGTCCACAGGGAGAGGGGCCCTGAGGGAAACTCCCCTGCCCTGCCCTTGCCATGGCTGGGAACCCCTGCCATGCCCCCCCTCCCCACATTCCCTCCTGTCTGGACCTTCCTCTCCCCAAATCTCCTCCCTTCCTTTACATAAACAGACCTGTATGCCACATTCCCTCCTCCAGGAAGCCTTTCCTGATTAGTGGGAAAAGGTGGGGCTCTTCCGTTGCCCACAGATCCACCACACCCCTTCCTGTGGCTTCGGCCTGGGTCCCAGCTGCCCCCCTAACCCCCCAGAACTGTGTGATGGAGCATCCCAGCAGCAGGTTTCCGTCTTCAGCAGGGGCACTCGAGCCCGTCGGCATCTGAGCTAGTAAGAGGCGGCAGGATGGCCTCCCAGGCTGGGCACCAGGGGCACTGTGTGATCTGAACTGTGTCTGCACTTCAGAGATTCGCCCTACTGAAATCTGAATCCTCTCCATCGAAAGCCCTGTTGTGCTCTTAAAATGGCCGGCTTTCCAACTCTCCTGAGAGAAGCTCTGCTTGATCGATTCCCTGGACAGCCAGAATCAGGGAGAAGCATTTCTACTCAGAACAAGCCGCCGTCTCTGTCATCTTGGAATAAGAACTGGTGAATGCTTCTTCTTGCTGTGGCTCTCAGGAAGCTCAGGTGGAAAGCGATCTGAGTTACAATCTCTGTCCAATGAGCAGCTTCTTTCTCTCTTTCTTTTTATTTTCACTAGACTGTGACTAGCCCCTCACAGTCTCTTGTGGCTCAAAGTTTGGTCCAGAGATCACCAGCAGCAGCAGCATCACCTGAGATTGTTAGAAATGCAGAATCCGTAGATCCTGCTGAGACCTAATGAATCAGAAACTTCAGGGAATTTAAGTTCCTGTAAAGGTCTGAGGAGCACTGGAGAAACCCTCAGATGTCTTTGGAACAGATGTGAAAGGTCCATGCAGTCAGCCCTGATGCCGCCCCCCTTCCTCCCCTGACTCTCTGACCTAAGGCTTGAACCCATTCCTTCAAACCAGCCCTTTCTGTTACTGGGCCCTGATCTCTGGCAGGTCAGGTCACTGAGAAATGTGGGACTTGTCCCCTCTTTGTGTTATATTCTGGAAGGATGATGGTAGACATATGCCCCAGATCAGGGGACCCTCTAGGAGCTGCCCGTCTACCTCCTCAAGGACTAAGGTCACCCTTCTCCAGTGCCACTGTGGCAGGATAACCATGCCATGCTGGGGCTGTGCAGGGTAAATCAGGAACAAATAAGCCCCAGAGACCTAGGATGGTCCTCCCGAGAAGTTGATACCCCAAGAGGATGGGCTCTTGGGTCCCTGCTTCTACTCCAAAGAGCTGTCACCAGATGGGAGGTGTAGAACACACTTGGTCTGTGGCCCCAAAGAGCAGCACTGGGAAAAGTGGCAACACTACTGGGAAGTGACCTATGGGAGTGGTCCTCTAACCATCAGTACTGCACTACAGTGGGATAGGTGGCCTGAAAAGAAGAGGATGTCATTGTCAGGGGAAGTACCCACATAGGGGACCAGTGGTCATGCAGTAGGGATTCACCAAGGAAATTCCTAGGTTTGAGGATGTGTGGTTTCAGGCAACCTTTGTGATTCCTTGGGATCCAAGATTCTATGACTCAAACCCTTGCCTTGTCCAGGAAGGCCTCCATGACTTCTCATGTCTTGTCTACCAGCCTCTCCCCAACCAGCTCACAATCTTGCCCTGGGCTCTTCTCTGGCCTCTTTATACTTGTGATTTTGGACCCCTACCAACCCGAGGGCCATGACCATGTCTCCTTGGACAACCTGTCCTTTGGGAGGGCAGGGATGGGTGGAGACAAGGGCAGGCATGTGATACAGGCCCGATGGGTCCCTTTCTTCTGGGTGGCTCTGAAATTGGCCCCTTCCAGGGCTTCCATTCTTGGGCATGAGGGCCTGAGAGAAGACTCTCATCTCTCATCTGGTCTCAAGGGCCTGCATCTGGCCTGAGCATTTGGGCTTCCTGAGTTCCAGACCTTGGGGCCCCAACCCTGATGGACCTGGCTCTCTGAGGTCCCAGCAATATCAATCCTGAGTGGGGAGCAAGCAAGGAGGAAGGAGTAAGTCCTGTCTCACCTGCGAAGGTCCTTTCTGCTGTGCCCTGCTTGGTGCTGCTTTGTCTGTGGATGGGAAGGGTAGTTTGAGCTGGCTCACTGAAGGACACTGGGGAAGTCACTTCAGCCCATGCCTCAGTTTACTTTGGTGCAATTGGGTTTTAACGGACCGAAGGCCCTGCTATTCTCATACCCTGGGAGTTCAGAGGTCCCAACACAGGGGATAGGAAGGCTCTGAAAGGGGCAAGGAGTCCCTGGGAGGTAACTTCCCAGGACCTGTGGGTGGAGCTGTAGGGCAAGGCTGGGGTGAGGCTGCCATGCTGGCGCTGGGAGTCAGGTCCTGGCTGAGCCTGGGGGCCATAGCAGGGGGCCATGTCATCATTTTCTCTTTAGGCGCGACAGTGATCTGCCTGTGTGCGATGATCTTGCTGGCCCTGTGGGCTCCAGGAATGTTGGCTTAACATGAATAGAATCCCCAGATGGTCTCTGGGTGAATGGGGGCAGGGACAGACCTGGCTCACCCTGCTTACCAGCCCTAGCATGCACCGCCCCCCAACACTGCCCCTAGTATCAGGGCATCCAAGGAGACAAAAGAGTGAACAGGAGTGGTCCTATAGGTAGGCCTACCCTGTCCCTCTCCCTGGAGGCCAAACACACCCTCTTGACCCTGGTTGCCTAGTAGCCTGGCAAAGGGTTGATTCCATTCTGCCCAAGCTACCTTGCACCCTGGGCCTGCTCCCCACCTGGCTGTGAACAGAGAGCTGCAGCAGAGAGCTCCACCAGGCTAGTGCCCACCCAAGGTGCAGGGTACTATCTGGAGAGGCAGAGAGACTAGCAAAGTAAGGTGTGTCCAAGAGGGGGACATGGAGCAATGTGGTCATAGAATGCCTGCTGCTGCAGGGCCCTGCCCCAGCTCCTCCCCACGTACAAATTCAGCTCCATGGTAAGGAGATGAGATGAGGGAGGGGCCTGGATTATGAGTGGCAGAGGGGTCAATAACTCAGTGAGCACTCAGAGGGGACAAGGAGACAAGACAGAAGTCCCAGGGATCAGGGGTACAGGTAGCAGAGGTCACAGTGTGCATGGTGGAGGGTTTCTGAGGTAGCAATAGGTTAGTGACCACTGCATGTATCTTACTCTGTGCATGTGCTTACATGTGTATGTGTTTATGCATGTACTTTTGTGCATGCACATGTGATATTTATGTGCACATGGAGGGTGTAAAACTTACATGTATGCATGCATGTTTGCACACATGTTATCTATACATATGTACTTGCATGTGTTGTGTGTATGCATGCTCTGTCAGGGAAGGAGGAAGAGACAACCAGGCCTTTATTGTGGCTCATGAGGTCAGACTCAGATGGACAGGTAAGAGGGACTGAGGACCCATCCCTGAAGAAGGAGAGGGTTAGGGTTACCAGCTGTACCCAGGAGCCTGTTGGAAGAGCCAGCTTAGTACAGCTGGAGTGCCCTTCTCCTGCACCAGCTGTGTGCTCCCAACTGTTGGTGGGGTGGTGGTCAAGGCTGCCTTACCACTTGGTGGGTCTTGGGTTCTTTGGTCTCCATGAGCTTCTTCCTCCATAAAGATATGAAAAATTAAATTTCATTACCACATTGACCTAAAGATAGCTATATTACTCCTAGTGGCAAGCATGTGAGAATAGTGGGCACAGTGTAGAGGAACGTCACCACAGCTCTGATGCCTCCACTGAGGGTTCACTGTGGACTCATGAGGGAAAGGGAGGATGGAGGCAGGGCCTCTGTTTTGTCCACTGGAACTCTCTGGGCTTTGCACCCTGGAAATGCCAAAGAGCCAGAGAGGCTTCAGTTATTGGAAGACCCCATCTTGTTCCAGCAGAAGGCCCCAGGGATCCTTCAGAAGATATAGTTAGGCCAGGAGGTACAGGAGCCATGTCCAGGGACCACAGTTGTGATCAGGAGGGGACAGAACTGAGGAAGAAGTAGTGAGAAGTGACAGAGACCAAAAGACCCAACAAAAGGGCGGGATCCAACACCAGGGTCAGACAGCATGGGAGCCTTCAGGAGGGTGGCATTGAGCAGGTGAGGGACACATTGCCAGTCAGCCTGGAGTCCCTGGACTGGTTATGAGCACCTGGACATGGCCTACACAAATAGTTGGGCAGGGGAGCATGAGACACCATCAAAGGTAAGTAGACAACCAAGAACCTTGGGGAGGGAAGCCCGTGGCTGCTCAGAGGTATGAGCAGACCAGGTTCTAGGACCTGGGAGAGAAGGCAGTCTGCCCAGTAGATCTCTAGTAGCTGCCCAGGCCTCTTGGTTCCTGGTCAGGGAGAACACTTTTCTGCAACCTCGCTGTATAGTCTGAGAAAGAGGAGGCATCTGGTCAACCAGAGGAGGGATGAAGTGGAGGCAGGGTGTGGCTACAGATCAGGGCAGGGACAGGAGACCCAGTCCTGGCTCCACCCTGACCCATCCCAGGCATGTTACCTCTCCTCTCGGAACCTCAGTTTCCCAGGCACAAAACCAGGGTATGAGAGCCAGTGCTACCTGGCTCCTTCTTCCAATCTTGCTGCTTTATAATGTAACAAGGCAAAGATAAGAGACTTTTTGAGAAAGCACAGGGCAGAAGGGAGCAGGAAGGGAAGCTGCCCAGGGGAGAGGAGGAGCTCAGTGTGAGGAAGTGTTCCCAAACCACTTACACACAGGACACTTCCTCCCAGAGAGCGCTGTCCTGCCCTGCCCTCTCCAAGGGTGTGGTCTGGCAGCCCAGCATAAAAGCCACCAGCAGCTTTTTCTGCAAGTGAGGGATGCCTGACCTCCTGGGCCAGTAGGGATTCCCACTTGCAGGGCAGGGCTGGGGAAAATGTGACTTTGCTCCTTCAAGGAGGATCTTTTCCAGTCCCAGATGGGTTGGAGTGGAGATGGCGGCAGCTCTCTCTCCTCGGATGCCCTCATTCGAGCTGGGCCTGACTTTTGTATCTCTGCTTTCATGCCTGGACATGGTCCATGAAAGCCTCGTAGACCCCAGCCAGGAGGATGGCATCTTTTTCCTGCCCTGTCTCAGCTGTTCTTCCTCTGTGGGAATCAAGAATTGTGGGATCGTGTTGGAGAGTTCCTATAAAACATCAAATCAGAAAATCCTGCTTTCCAGAAATAGGTGTGACATTGCCCCCCCCCCCATCCCTAAGACAAAAAGCCTGGCTTATTGCTCAGGGCAGCCTGGGTGGGGGCGAGGGCGGGGACAAGGAAAGGAGATATGAATGGGAGACAGTCGCCTAGAAAATTATTAAATTGTATCCTCTCATGAATCACCGGTGGCCCTGCTAAATCCGTTTTTGATTTGAGAGAGATCATGTGACACCTAAATGTTTGAGGGTCATCTGCTGGACAGGGACGAATTCACATACTTGGAGAGGTGACCATCCTCAAGAATAGGATGGTTAGGGACACAGCTTCCCAGATCATCCTTGGCTACACTCAGCCCTGTGCTCAACTCTCTTGGGGGGTCATGAGCGAGGAAGGAGAGGACCACGCTTGACTCTAGGGCCAGTGTCACCTGTGGGGCAACTTGGGACACCCAGGCTAGGCCGGCAGCCTGGCCTAAACTGAGAGAGAGTGCTGTGCATGGGCTGGTGCAGCTGGGAAGGAGGAGAGCCAGGCTCTGTGACAGGAAAGTGTGGACACCAACACTGAGGCACGTGAGCCAGGGGGCACAGACCTCAGTGTGGCCGTGTTGGGTGGTGAGTGAAGAGCCTGAGGACTGGGTAGAGGAGCTGAGTTGGAACTGGCTCCTTTTTGTTCTGTGTTTTCTGGGCCTCAGCCCTTGCTCCCTCCTCTAGTGTTGGAGGGCGCTGTCCTTGTCATATAAGAAAGATGATCCCAGACTAGTTCTAATTTCTGCTATGGCCATGGCTTTGTGAAGGCCAGGGATGCCTGGCTGGATAGCAGCAATGCCCTGTCAAAGAGGTCATCAGACAGAGAAGGGAGCCCCTGGTCAGGATTCTCCTGGAGGCAGGGCTTTCTGATGTTGACCACCCCCATCTTGGGGACTGTCCTGTCTTCCCATTCCCTATCACTGCTCTCTGCCCCAATTCAGGAAAGTCAGTGAGTCGAGAAAACACATCCAAGTTGTTGGTGAGCACATGGTGATTGGTTGGCCACATTTTCTGCTGTCTGTGTCCCCTCCTACCCCAAACTCCCTCTTCCTGGTGGACCTCCTGGAGGGAATGAAGTCATTCCTTTCCATAACTGGGCCTGTAGGCAAGATCCTTGCTGAGCTCAGAGGTAGGCTCCATTCCCCCTTGGCCCCTCTGTCCTGCTCTCAACAGAAGCTTTGGACTGATGACAGCCATGGCCACACCCAGGGGTGTCTTCTCTCCACACGACCTGAGATTTGGACCCTTCAGCAGCATCTGAGACTCTGTCCACCCACCCTGGACAGAGGCGGAGTTTCTCCCACTGGTCTCTGTGGAGATGGTGTGGAAACATCCTGGGAACAGCCAGCCCTCCCTGGAATGTGGGTCTCACCGGGCACGTCAGGAATGAGGCACATCTGGAAAAGCACTTGTGGACATAGCTGTGGCCAGCAGGGCCTGAGTGGCCTCCAGTCCTGCCCACATCTCAGGGGTGGGGCAGGGGAGGGGCATAGGGGGGTAGAGGGCACACCCCCCAACCCCGGCTTGTTTAGCCTGGCTCAGGCCTGTGGACTCTGGAGGCTGGACCATATCACTGTCCATGGGAGGGATACTGGAGTCAGCACAGGGTGAGGGGACAGTGCCGCCAAGCTGGGATATACTGGAGGAAGAGCTGAGATGGCCACGGCACCCTGCCTTGGGCCAGAGTTCCCAGGACCATCTGGGACTGGCAGTGGCCAGTCCCAGCTTCTCTGGGTGCCCCCCTTTAATCCAGGTTGTCTTTCCCACCCTAGTTATTCAGGAGACTTAGGACTGTCCCTCACTCCTGCCCCTCACTCCCACCTCTGCCCACCCTGGTCCCTCCTGGGGTCTACAGCTCCAGCCCTGTACTTACTTCTGGACCAATAAACCTGGGGTTGGAAACCAGGTCCCTGGGGGCTTTCGAGGAGAGAGAAAAAAGAGAGCCATACTAGATGGAGACCTGGATCTATAAACAACCAGTCATGCTTCTTTCTTTAGTTAGATGAACACAACCTCCATCTATGTTTGTGCCAGATCAATTAGAACAAAAACATAATCAACTTAAACGTCACCAGATTAAAAAACTGACCCAATGTGACCACACTGATTTATGGCCAGACTCTAAACAAGAAGAAACATTTTGAACTACAAATATCAAATGATTGACATGGGATTTCATTTACACAAAAGCTGGCCTGGGAATCTGCACTTTTCTTCCCAGGGAAATCCTAGATATAGCCAGGTCAGCCCTAGGTACATCACTCATCTCTTCTCAGGGGTAAGGGGCATCACTCCCTGCCTTTGAGGTGTGAATACCTTTGTTTTGCTGTCCTTTAATAAACCTTTGCTTGTGTCTTGATTTCTATGCCTCCTGAGAATTTTTTTTCCAGGGGTCTAAGTTAAGAGATGGCCAGGGCTGAGTTGAAGTCTCACTGTTTGCTTGGAGAGCTCTCCTTGGACCCCTGTCTGGTGACACTCCTGGGGGTTTTTGGGCTCTGGGATTCAGTGGTTCTGTGTTCTGATCTCCTCTCTCCCTTTCCGTGGCAAATCACTTACGTCACAAGCCTTCCAGGGCTGCAGTGAAGACTGGCTTCAGCTGCGTGCTGTTTCCTTTCCTCCTGCCTACCCTGGTTGGCCTGAAATGTGGCAGACCCAGGAGAGGCAGTGGAGGAGTTCAGGACCTTCCTGAATCTGAGACTCCACTCCCAAACCTTCCTCTTTCCCATCAAATGCTCAGGTCATGGCCTCAGAGGCCCCTGTGCATTATGGGAGGCGGGAGGGAGGTCTACCTTAGCCCTTCTAGTGATGCCTGCATGCTGACGGCGCCTCCTGGTGTCAGTAATGCTTTTGCTCAAAGGAGTGAAACTGTCGTAGTGGCATTAGGGCAGAGGCCACGCTGGCAAGGGGGAGGGCGTGGCAGGAGCATCGCCTTGAGGACCTTCAGATGGTCAAAGATTGGTGGTACAGAATTTGCCTGGGAAAAAGGGCTTTGCTTGACCTGTTACCCTGGGTCCCCCACTTCCTGCCCTGCTCCTTAGTAGGTGAGTCCCTGCCAGATACACATACACACACACACACACACACACAAACACACACACACTCATACTCCCTGGTCATAGTGCAATCAGCCATAGTCCATATAGCCTGGGAGTTCACATGCCTGAATAGAAACTTCAGGAAGACAAACCGCTGGTCTGTGTGACTCATAGCCACCTCTGTAGACCAAGAAGTGTTTGGCATGGCAAACATCTGCTGGATTCATAGGTAAGTCCCAGGGGACTCTCACCCACATGCCCAGAAGCACATCGTATACCCTCAGCTCCCTGGATCTGGAACTGGCCTGTGGACAGTGTCACAGACTCCGGGAACATGCACAGGGTCATGCAGGTTCTACTGACAGCTGCATGGCCACACCTGCCTCTGGGTGTGGGGCCAGTCCTCCCCACCTCTTTCCTTGAGTCCTCTTGGCTGGGTCCCTATGCCTGTCAGCATCAGATCTTAGCCCTGCACTGAGCAGAGGAAGGTGGGGACAGCTGTGGGCCCTGTCAGGGGCCAGGAAGCTGAGGGGGAAGAGGAGGACTCAGTGGATAGAGTCAGAGGGAGAAATCCCAGAAGACTGAAGGGAATGGTCCTATTTCAGAAAATTCTGGCCTGAGGGATCCCACAGTCCTCAGGGACTTACTAACATATCCAGCAGATATTTGCTTAGCATGAATACCTCAGGAGTCCTCCTGGAAGGTGGAAGAGGGTTGTCCTCTGAAACCTTGGCATGAGGGAATCCCAGCCCTGAGGAGAGAGCACTGGTCAGATGCCCCTGGAACTGACCACAGAACACACCACAGGGGCTGTGCCAGGCAGAGGGCCAGGGGCCAGGGGCAAGAGGAAGCCTCCCAGGGCATGGAATGCTGAGCCAGGGCTGCCCAGAATAAAGGATGTGGAGGAGGTTCCGGGAAGTGGCCCAGTGGGGTCAGCTCTCTCTCTCAGAGGGTTAATAAGCCACTGATTACCTCCGGCTGCCCAAGCTGACCGAGCAGGCAGGGCCTGCGGCCGCTGCAATGGCACCCCACCTCAGGGCCACTTCTTTCTCGTCTTGTGGGCACTTAGGTGAATGGAACTAAGTGCAGGCTCCCCAGCTGGCCACCTGCTCCCAGCAGCACACACCACTGTGATTCCTGGCAGTTCCCTGAGTGCCAGGGCTTCAGCCAGGCAGAAGAATGGCCAGTGTTGCTCTCTGCAGGATGGATCCTGGACAGGAGGCACACGACCACCCATGTGTGCGCCCCTGTCCTGCTTCTAATGCATGTAGAACTCAGATACATCATTCCCCACTTACAAATGGGAAGAAGCCAGCACTCCTGATTAGGACTTTGCGGGGGGAGTGGGAGGAGAGGGGCCTCCCTGATGGCCAAGGAAGGACCCTTCCTGCTGGGCCTGGCTTGCCTTTCATCACACTTATGCTCATGTGCAGCAGGAAAGTGATCTGGGCCCAGGGTTCCTGGCTGCCTCTGTCACAGCCTTGGCTGCCACTAGGTCTGCTGGCTGGGGACGCGTGGGGTGCAGGCTGGACTGTGGGGTCTGCAGTATAGTGGCTCCCTCTCCCTGCTAGGGGCTCACATGGCGCTTCCCCTTCCTCCCATCTCCTCTCTGCTTCTTGGCTCTGGGTCTAGCCCCATCTCTCCTCTGCCCAGCTCACCTCCTCGGCTCCTGCTCTTTCTGTCTGTCTCAGTTCTGGCCTGTCTCCCTGCTTTTGTACCAAGGATCTTTCTTTCTCTTCCACTTTGTTCAATTCTGTTCCCTGCTACTCTGTCGTTCATCTCTCTCTCTCTCTCTCTCTCTCTCTCTCTCTCTCTCTCTCTCTCTCCCCCTCCACCCCCTCCCCTTAGCCTGTGTCTGTGTCTCCCTGTCTTTCCCCATCTCTGATTTCTGAACCGGGCTCTCGTTTTTCTCTCTCCCTGGTGACCTGCCAGCTTGATTGCCTATGAGAGGAAAGTCCTGAACTGTCCCCATTTCCCCCAACCTGCCTTCAAATCACTGGTTCAAACTGTTTGAGGGCTCAAGGAGCTGGGGCTTCTGGATATCCCTGTCTCAGGCCTGCTCGTGACACGACAGCGGGGGTGGCCAATAGACAAGCTTGCTGTTCTTTCTGTGTCCCCATCAACTGTGACCTGGCCAGTGGGGGAATCCCTAAAGAGACATGCAGTGGTTGGGTCTGAACTGGGGTGTGAAAGATCCAGACTGCACCTCGGTCCCTGGAGCAACCGACTTCAGACTCATAATGCCACTCTGCGGTGGGATGGGGATTCCAGGCAGTCGGGACCTTGGTGCCCGCCTCCAGGGAGGGCAACGTCCACCCACTGAGTCCAGCCTGCCCACCCCGCCCCCTTTGGAGCCCTGGTTCTGCCCTCAGGTACCCCCTGAGCTTTGCACACTGGGCGGGGACACCTGGATTTCTCTGGCCCCCTGAGTGGGGCCAGCTTGGAGGAATTTCCCAAAGCCTATTAGAGCAACGGCTGCCTCCTGCCTGCCTCCTCGGGCTGGGCAGGGCTGAGGGCGGAGGGAGAAAGGGAGGGAGGGAGGGGGAGAGGAGGAAGGAAAAAAGTTGGCAGGCGGACAGCACAGCCGTGTCTGCATCCATCGCGGAGAGGAGGCCCGTGCGGTGTGGGGCGGGCCAGGAGCAAGGAGAGGCCTTCCTCCCTTTGTGCTCCCCCCACCCCCCAGCCCTATAAATAGGCCCAGCCCAGGCTGTGGCTCAGCCCTCAGAGGGAGTTGAGCACCAGGCAGTCAGCGGTCTCCAGCCAAGCCCCCTGCCAGCATGGCCAGTGAGTTCAAGAAGAAGATCTTCTGGAGGGCCGTGGTGGCCGAGTTCCTGGCCATGACCCTCTTCGTCTTTATCAGCATTGGTTCTGCCCTGGGCTTCAATTACCCAGTGGGGGGAAACCAGACAGCAGTCCAGGACAACGTGAAGGTGTCACTGGCCTTCGGGCTGAGCATCGCTACTCTGGCCCAGAGTGTAGGTCACATCAGCGGTGCCCACCTCAACCCAGCTGTCACGCTGGGGCTGCTGCTGAGCTGCCAGATCAGCATCCTCCGGGCGGTCATGTACATCATCGCCCAGTGTGTGGGAGCCATCGTCGCCACCGCCATCCTCTCCGGCATCACCTCCTCTCTGCCCATGAACTCGCTTGGCCGCAATGATGTGAGTGGGGGACCCCAGGCTCGGGGGGTTCTAGGATGGTGTAGAGTGGGTGCTGGTGCCATCCTCTACCCATTGTGCAGATAGGGACACTGAGGAATGGAGAGGACAAGAGGTTGCTGGAGGTCATGTAGAGAGTTGAGGCTGGAACTCAGCTATGTTCCATTCCAGGGTCTGTTTTCTGCTAAGCACTGTGGGAATCAGAGAGCCAGAAAAAAAATGTCATGCCAAAGCCCCCTGTGGAGCCCTTATTGTGGGGAATGAGCTCTGGAGGCAGCCAACTTTAGGCCTGTAGTTCCTCAACCCTTGGCTGTAAGTTTCTTGGCTCTCCGCAGCCCTGCCTGGGTAGCCAGCTCCCTTCTCCGCAGCCCTGCACCCTGGGCAAACTCTACCTGCTATCCTCAGGCAGGTTGAAGGAGATGTCTGCGTGCTGCAGCCAGTTCTGCAGATGTGTAAGCAGGACATCCTCAGGGAAGCCCCCCGCACTCACACAGTCTCTAAATCAACTTCTCCTGAAGCAGGGCAAGAGCCCCATTCCATTCCTCTGCCCCTAGGAATGTGGGAAAGATAAAGGAATGAAAACTCTCCCGTGGGCTGTTTGCAGGTTGTTTTCTTGGATGGCAGGGGAGGGTAGAAAGCAGGGCTGGCCCCACAGTTCCTGGGTGCTGAGGGGTGTGGCATGTGTGTTTGTGTGTGAAGGCGCAAGTGTGCACGTGTCTGTGGGCACAGATCTCTGAGCCTGTGTAAGTGGTGTGCACATTTGTGCGTGTGTTGGGGGGGTGAGTGTGTAACTGCATGTGCCTGTTGCTCCTGGCTTGAATGACAAACAGATGTTGGCAACTGGGTGGCAGTTGCTGAAAATAATCACTCCCGGGCTACTTAGCACAGTTAAGTGGCTGTTGGTGGCGGCTGCCGGCTGTCACAGACCTGGGCTTTTCCAGCTCCTTGGCCAAGTGCAAACACTGAGTGCACTTGGGCAGCAACAGGGGGAGTTTGGCCTCAGTGGCTGCTAAGGCTCAGAGGACGTCTCCGATGCAAGCAGGTGGGGAGGTGGACGCACCCTCCCAAGGACAGAGAAAGATCCAGAGCAGAGGGAGGAACCAGGTCTAGAGAAATGAGGTTGGAAGGGCCCAGGCAGAACAGGTAGGTACAGGACAGTGAGGGAGACAGTGACGGCTCCTTGGAGATGGCAGCCAGCAATTACAGTCCTCTTGTGTCCCAGTCAAAGTTCAGATCTTGGTGATGACAGCCAGGGAGGCTGGGTTAAAGTCTGGTGCAGAGGGAAGTGGTGTGGCCCTGCCATAGGGAATTAGCACTTCTGTGTCACAGTGACACCTCAACAGCCTTGTTTTGAGCCAACCTCTGCTCAGCCCAAGATTGAAGATTAGCTCTGCAACTGGAGTTTAGACTTTAGCCAGGGAAGATGTGGCTGCAGTAGGTGTGAGGAACGGAGTTGGGATAGACTGTGCCCCTCCAGGCTTCAGTCTCTTCACCAGGAGCAGAGGTGAGTGACCTCGGGTGAGTAGGGTCAAGTTCACGCTGGGTAGGATGGATGTGGGCCCCACCCTCTTGATCCTCTGACTTCAAGGGACAGGCAGCACCCACAGAGTAGTTGGTGAAGGCTTTGGGTCTCTAGTATGGGCATCTGAGGCAAAGGCAGGAGGGTGGAGTCCCTTCTGCACCATCTGGATTGGGCCACACCCTGGTTTTAATCCTTATGCCCTCTCTCGTCTCCATTTTCCAGAGTCACCCCAATACCTGGGCTGGTCAGGTTGTAGATGGAGGAGAAAGTGGAGCAGCCTCATGTGGGGGCCAGCTTTGGGCTAGGAGGCAGGTTCCCTGGGTTCAAGTCCTATCTGCTACTAACTGGTTGAGTTTCCTTGGAACTGAGGTCCTGAAGCTCAAGAAGGAGCCTAGGTCTAGTGACATCTCTTGACTGTGCCCAGGCTAACTGTTCACGTTGGCTTGAGCTCATCACCCAGCCCAGGAGGGCTTGGTTAAGAGGAACCCACAGGCACAGTGCTGAGTATAAGGGGACTAATAATTAGTGCTACCCTGTTCAGACAATGGACTTGGGGGTTCAGGGGCACACATCTAGGCTTAGAAACAGAGAAGGTGCCCCCACAAAGGGTTCCCCTCTGATGCTGGTCCTGGGTTCCGGAGAGGTCTGGGTGGCCTCCCTGACTCCAGAGGGACACAGCACAGTCATTACAGCAGGTGACACACTCTTTCCGCCATGCTCCCGGGAAGGATCCAGCAGCCCCTCTATTCTCTGGCTCCACCCTGGCCAAACCTGGGTGGGGCAAGTGGTTGGCATGGAGATTTCCAAAGAAAATAGGGGAAAAAAATGTGGCAGGAAGTGGTTGGGGTGAGTCAGGGGGTGTCCTCCAGGGACATGGTGGGGACAACTTTCTCGATTGAATCAGGACTTAGTATACACCCTAGAAAGACTGCAACCTCCATCCAGCCTATAAGGTCTTGGCTGGTCCTAAAAGCCAAGTCCCCAATTTTGGCGAAGGGTAAGGAGCTCTGAGGCTGAGAGCTAACCTGGCCTGTCCTGCCCTGGCTCAGTCACACCTATGTGACTTCACGACTAACCAGGCCTAGGTGACCCTGGTTCCGATCCATGATGAGACATAGCAGGGCGTGGCTGGCTCTGGGAAGTGGAGGATGCTGAGGGCCCCCAGAATCCTGGCATTCGCCAGCTATTTTCATTCTTCCTCTCCTGGCCAGCTCCCTGCAGCTGGGGTTGCTAGGTGCTGAGTGCAGGGCTGGGTCAGCCAGAGCCCACAGGCCTGGGGCAAGATAAGCCCTGTGCACAGCTGCCTGTGATAGAAGGCAGCAGGCAGGTGTGATAAGAGGTGTCAGGGCGGGCCTGGGAA
Source organism: Glaucomys volans (assembly GCA_020662805.1). Taxonomy (NCBI): domain Eukaryota; kingdom Metazoa; phylum Chordata; class Mammalia; order Rodentia; family Sciuridae; genus Glaucomys; species Glaucomys volans. The sequence continues at coordinate 200,344 of JAJEJO010002376.1, forward strand.
CTTTTGAACTGGGTGGGAGGGCCAGGAGGGCTTCAGGGAGGAGGAGCCACATGAACCTGAATGTGGAACCCCCAGAGAGGGAAGGGCCTTCTTGGTAGAGAACTGCATGAGCTCAGGCAAGGGGACAGTGGACACCATGGCTTGGAAGCATTGGGTGTGGCCAGACTGGGGACAGGAGACTGGAGTTCCAGATATTCAGATACTCAGAGACTGGAGTTCCAGAGGGTGGGGGGGCTCCAAATTCAGGCCAGCGTCTGACTGCATCTGGAGGGACCACATTCCCAGAGCCTGTGAGTTCAGCCATCCTGGGAGCCCAGGCAGAGGGCAAGCCTACCTTCTTTAGGACCGTCTCTCAGTCTTGCTGATTCAGGGTCTAAGTGCTTGGAAAATGCTTCCACCTGCTGTATCAGAGCCTCGGTCCTAAAGTCCTCCTCTCTTCCCCAGTGTCCTGAGCCTCAGTTTCCCCAGTTGTAGAACTGCCACCAGTTCTCTCCCAGGGTTGAGGCCCCTGCTGCTTCCTCCAGGGCTTAGGTGTGGGCTGCAGAAAGGAAAACCAGAGTTCTGATGACCCTGCCAGGGGAGAGGCTGGGGGCTGGCTGTTGGTGCCATAACTGGGACGTATAATTACTGTTTCCAGCCAGAACCAGATGAGGGGGAGGGCACGGAGACGCAGGAGTTTTGTGGTGGAGACTTCCCTTACTGTGGAAAATTCTGAGGCTGTCTCCACGATTAGAGCCCTCTGAGCAGCCCAGCCAATGCCGATGTCACCCACCTGGATGCTTGGCCTTAACTAGGCTCACCTGGAAGCCCTCATCCAAAGGGGCAATGCTCTGAGAGGGTACCTGGCCCACAGGGTGCCTCATCCGAGGGACCTTACCCCCACCCCACCCCTGGGCCCCAGCCCCCTCTGCAGGCCAGACAGGTTTTCAGAAGCGTGGGGTGGGGCCATAAGCTCATCACAAGCCAACTCCACGGTCCCCCCCATCCAGGCCTCGGGGCCCAGAGAGGGCCCCCACTTTCTCTAGGGCCCCCCCACAGCAGGTGTCCTCCAGCATTAGCCCACTGGGCCTTTCCCTAGGCAGGTCCTGGGGGCTGGCTGGGGAGCTGTCCTGGTGGTGAAGAAGTCTTGGGTTCTTACTGGCAGAGGCTCCCTGGGGGCCCTGAACCCTCCACTTTAGAAGCACCATTGAATCTGGGGTCTTCTGAGTAGCTGAGATTGGTGCCTCACACCCGAAGATATGGGCAGGAAAATATCCCTGAGGCCCTATGTGTGGCCAGGGTCCCCTCAGTCAGGCCTCTCCCTGGGGACCGGAGGAGCCCCTCCCCTGCAGTGGCATGGTGCTCATGGGCATAAGGGAGGGACTGTCTCCACTCATCCAAGCTACTGTGCAGTGAGGTGGGCACACCCCACGGCTGGAGCCCACAACCCAAAGATGGCAGAAAGGGCTGGAAACATTCCCCACGCCCTAGAGCTGTTCCTCGCAGTGCCTGAAATTCCAGTCAGGGCCCCTTCCAGCAGCAGGTTTCTGCTCAGTGTAAAGAAGAATTAACTTTTGTCTTGGAAGCAGCTGCCCCTAAGTTAATAAGCTCCCTCTCCCCAGGGGTGTGCAAGATGAATCTACTCCGCAGGGAGGCTGCTCTGGAAGTGCCTGGTTTGCAGAGGTGCAGTGGGGTGGGCGGGAGGGTCTGTGATGTAGGCTCTGTACTATGTCTGAGACCTGCAATTTGGAGGGCCTGAGGGGGATCCTGCACTCAAGTTTCTGAATCATGGCCTGGAGGGTGCCCGCCTGATGTCAAGAGGGAGAAATCCTGGAGACAGCCTGGGCCAAGGCCTCCACTTTACTGCTGGGGAAACTGAGGCCCACAGAGGCATGGAGATTTGCCGGGCTGCTCAGTGGGCTGTCAGGGCAGGACCACGCCTCCAGCCTCTGCCTCCGTGCTTGACTGTTTTTGCTGCCTGGTGCACACGCGGATCTGCACGAACATATGCAAAATGCTCACGTGCGAGTGGCACACACAAGGAGCACACGGGAGGCCCAGAGCACATTCTAAAGACTGGGTGGCCCTGGGATCCTAGGAGGGGGTGGGGTTCCTCAGTGGAGTCTCTTCCTTTCCCTGCCCTGGGGTGAGGAAAAGAAGGAGGGAGAGAAGGGGGAAGCCATCGCTTTGTTTATTGTTTCTTGTCAGGAAGATGAAATGGCTTCTGGGAGCAAATAAAGGGCCCTTTGGGACTTGCTGCTTCTCACTTAAGGGGGCTCCTTCCCTTCCCCCTCCCCTCCCCTCTCCAGCCAGTAGTAGTACCTATAGTGTGTAAGTGTCATCAGAGATACCCACGCAAACACACGGTACAGCCATCTGGGACCTCATGCCATGTAGAGACCCCTGCCAAGCAGGGCGTGTCTGGGTAAGAGGTGGTGACCCGGGTGACGCAGTTCAGGGCTGGGTCAGGCACACGTGGCCAGTACCTGATCAGTTGGTCTAAATGTCCCATGTGGGCTTAAAAACAGTGTATATTCTCTAATTTGGGGAAGCAGGCTTTTTCCTATTTTCCTTAGATCAAGCTTGTTAATTTTGTTCAATTCCTCCCTGTTCATGTTATGAACATTTTTTGATGACTTTATTCTCTAAGTTTCTAAGGGAGGATTGTTAAAATATTTCACCCAGGGAGCGATTGATCCAAATCTCCTTGTCATTCTGTCAATCTTTGCATCATTTATTTTTAAGCCACATTGTGTAGTGCTCGCAGGCTGAGGATTTTTGTACCTCTTTGCTAGATATTTCCTTTAATTATTATGCAATAAATCTCTCATGGTTTAACAAAAAAGAGAATCGTCTCTGGACACGTGGTTCTTCATAGATACAGCAGACACTCATCTACAAAGCCACACAGAAGCACACAAAGCCATGGACACCCCCCTATGCATGTGTGAACACTCACAGGGGTGACACCATTCGTCCCACAAGGCTACCCTCACTTCCCAGTGCGGGATCCTGCAGGCGCTGGGCGGGTAGAACAGGCTTCAGTGCTTCCTGTTCTCCGTTCTTGGAGAGCAGATGCTCAGAGCCTCAGCCAGGCCTGGCTCTGGAGCCTGCTACTCCTCAAGGGTGGGGTGCCAGTGCATCTAGGCCAGCTTGGGGGCTCTGGGTCTTAGAAGCTACCTTGTGGGCCCTTCCCTGGGTGGCAGGGAGGGTTCTGAACCCATTTCAGGGTGAGGTCAGTCCTGAGCTGCTCTGGAGCCTGGGACATGCTGACAGTCACTTAGCAGCCACCTTTTGCCAGTTTCCCAGTCCGAGCAAGGAACTGCCAGCTCCCTCGATGGCCAGCTGACTGCCTATGAGTGTGGAGTGACACCAACACAGGGGTGAGGATCTTAGCTTTGCTTTCTCCTCCCTGGGCCTCGACCTCCCCTCTGTCATCTTGCTGAGCCTTTGCATAGACCAACCCATAAGGCCTCAGAGGCCAATGATGGGTCTATTATCTTCCAGCTATGAAGCAAACACACAGGTCCTGAACTTCCCTGGAGCTGGTCTGCCTCTGGAGAGGATGGGAGGTCTAGAAAATTAGAATTTCCTGCCACTTCTATGAACACATATTGAGCTTTCCTCAGCTGGTTGGGGCCGGTTCCCAACCAGAGGAGATAAAGCACCCACCTGGGGCACGCTGGCTTCTCTCCTCGGGATGAGCAGAGTTCAATGAGGGTTTGACAGTGTGGGCAGGAGTTAGTTCCAGCCAGGGACTCTGGAAGGCTTCTTGGAGCTGGTGGAAGTGAACTGGGCCTAGAGTGAAGAGCTGACGTGGGTTTGAGGCTTGGAGGGAGAGTTTATTTCTGGCACTTCTGAAGAAAGGTGTGGATTATTCTATTGTTCATACTTGGTCCACAAAAGTGTTATGTTTTTACTTTCATCAATGTCAAGACCCAGGCCAGGCAAAACTATGTGAGAACATGCACACACACACACACACACACACCCAATAACAAGGGACCACATATGATATTGGTGATATTGACCCTATTTAAGCAATTGTTTCAAATTTAATGGGATCTAATCTTTGACCTGCTCTTTCCAGGACATCTAATTTCCACAGGCCTTTAACTGCCCCTTCCAATTATGAATTATTAAGTTTTCCCAGATCTAATTAACCCAAGTGCATTAGTCAGTCGAAGAAAGGTTCAATAGATGTTGAAGGAATCAGGGGAGGCTTCCTGGTGGTAGTGGTGTTGAAAGAGGAAGTTGCCAGAACCATGATTCTTGGCAGTCAGAAAGAGGGTTCCTTCTGGAGTTCCCAGGCCAGGCGGCTGCCCTACAGAGGGCTGGGCCTGGACCCAGAGCTGCTCTGCTCACTTAGCATGGAAAGGGGTGCCTTTGGATAGGGACAGGGACTCTCAGACCTGGTTAGGAACAGAGAAGGAGATGAGCTGCATCTGTGAGGAGGGTGGGATGGGTTGCAGGGAGTTTGAGTGCAGGAGCCACTTACAGCAATGTCTCTGTCATCATCGAGGAAGGGCTGGTTTCAGGATTCCTGCCAGCTAGCAATTAGGCCGGCCCTGGAGAGCAGAGGCAGGAGCAGGAGAGGGGCCTGAAGTCCACAGTGGGCTCAGACTCCCAGGATGAGTGTGGATGAACCTTGCCTTTGCAGCTCCCCCTGCCAAGCCATCCCAGCTCCAGACGGGCCTGTGGGTAGTTCTAGCAACCATCATTCCCATCTCCGTACCCCTGCACAGGGCAGGCCCTTTCCCCTCCTGCCTGTCCCCAAATCCTGCAGATATGATGAGAAAGAACCAGAGCAAGAGCCCCAACCATCACCCTGACCCCTCCTGCCTCTGCAGCCTCTCTGAATGCTGGAGACAGTCCCCATTGCCTTTGAAACATAACACAGCACTAGAGGAGACCATCAGTTCCATTTTGCAGGTGGATAAACTGAGGACCAGAGAGGGTCAGTTCATACTCACATTGCCAGCAAATAAAACAGTCAGACCCTGAACACAGGGCTTCTACTTCTGCCACCAGACCTTGGAGTGGGAAGAGAAGTGGGCATTGTCCAGAGGGCTGGCCCGCCAGAGGGGACAGAGCTCTGGGGTCGGCCAGAAAAGGCCCAAGCTGGGGCTGCAAGGCAGGGGAGGGGATGTGAGTCATTCCCAGCCAGGCTGCAGACAAAGGCGGGAAGAGAATTGTTCTTGCAAGATGGCCTCGGCAGAGCTGGGAAAACCTCTGGAGGAGTGGAGGTGTGCCCCCACCTAGACTTCTGCAGAATGTCCTGTGGCCTTGGAGACTGCCCCCCCACCCACCCATACTCTCAGTGAGGGAAGTGAGACTTCCAGCTCTGGCTTGTTTGGACACAGACTGCCCAAGTGGTGCAGTTGGGCATCTTTTAAGTGAGCCTTTGTCAACATGGTCTACCTTCCCCACATGGGTGCACCTGGCCCCTGGAACCACCACTTGGAGCAGGTGCAGGGGCTCCCTGAGGAGGGGTCTTCCTGAGGCAGCTGCAGGGGGAGAGAGGGCTCCAGTGACCTCATGGCAGCCTTTATTCCCTTCTTTTTCCATGAGTCATGTTTCTAAAAGTGGCCCAGGAGCAGTGGCAGCCAGACTGTAGTGGCGGGGGCCTATGTGGCCAGAGAAAGGGAGGGCAGGGCCAGGAAGGAGAGAGAGGAGAGAAGGAGGGACAGGAAGGGCAAGGCCAAAGGCAACAGGAGAGATGGCCCGGGTAGAGGAAGCAGGGAGCTGGGAGAGCCAACTACAGAAGACTCAGCCGGGTGTGGTGGCACACACCCTAATCCCAGCTACATGGAGGCTGAGGCAGGAGGATTGCAAGTTCAAGGTCAACCTCAGCAACTTGGTGAGACTGTCTCAAAATAAAATAATAAAAAGGGCTGGGGTGTAACTCAGTGGTAAAGCAATCTCCACTACTGCAACAAAACAAAACAACACTTTCCCAGCTCTGGGATTTTTTGATACAGCAGGACATGGGGTAGAATGTTCTGGACCTTGTGGGGATAAAGCAATGTCCACGGGACCCTCCTACCCACTTGCTTCTCTTCTTCTATGAATGTCCCTGATGGTCCTCCCCTGCACCGGGGGCTCGCCCCTTGCCCATCCTTGGCTACCTGAGGATACTGGAGCCTGGATGTAGCTGATGCAGAGACCCTGCCACACCCAGGCCTCTGGGAAGAGAAGGGCAGGGTCTGCAAAGGCATGGGGCTGAGCAGGAGCTTCATCAACAGCTGAGAGAGGGGACAAGACCCTGCGCCCACTACCTGCTTTGAGTGCCTGGGTGGGGTCCTGGTCCCTCTAGACACAGTGAGGAGCTGAGGGATGGGCTCTGCAGGCATTGAGGGTCCAGTCCTTTGTGCCTAATCCTGGGAGTCCTGGCGGCCTCCAGACACCATTGCTTTCTGCCCTGCTCACTGGACCTCACTGCCCCTCTCCCTACAGCTGGCTCCTGGTGTGAACTCGGGTCAGGGTCTGGGTATCGAGATCATCGGCACCCTGCAGCTGGTGCTGTGTGTGCTGGCCACCACCGACCGGAGGCGCCGTGACCTTGGTGGCTCAGCCCCCCTTGCCATTGGCCTCTCTGTAGCCCTGGGACACCTGCTGGCGGTGAGTGATGGATCTTCCAAGGTGGGAGATGGGGAGGGCATGGCCAGGGCAGGTATGGGACTCTGTATGGAACTCCTGCCATGGGCTGAGATGGTGGTCGTCCAGCTGTGGGGGCGGGGAGGTCTGCCCAGGAGAAGGACCTCCGACCCTCTTTCCAGGTCAGCGCCCCTCCTTCTGGGCCTGATCATCTCCTTCTTGCTGGACTTCCTGTTTGTTCTTTCTTTCTCTTCCCTTCTCCCACCCATCCCTGTCCTTGTCCCTTTCCCGGCACCCCTGATTTTCCCCTATCGTCCCCTGCAGATCGACTACACAGGCTGTGGCATTAATCCTGCGCGCTCCTTCGGCTCTGCGGTGCTCACCCACAACTTCAGCAACCACTGGGTAAGCCACCTACTTGCCATGGAGTGTGGAGGTGGGGGTCCCATTTGGTGTCACATGGCAAGTCTGAGCCTGCCCTTACGGTGTCCTTTCCCGTCACAGAGGCTCTGGGAGATGTCCAGGGCAGAAGAACTCAGGAAACTGAGGCCTGAGATGAAGGGACTGGTGGGATCACATGGCAAGAGGATTTAGGCCCAGCCTCTGCCCTCCAGCTTAGACTGGTCCCCAAGTCCTCTCAGTAACATGGTGGGGAGCTTTGAATCCCATCCCTGCCATTCTTTTTTTTGTTGTTGTTGTACCAGGGATTGAACTCAGGGGCACTCGACCACTAAGCCACATCCCCAGCCCCATTTTGTATTTTTATTTAGATGAAGGGTCTCACTCAGTTGCTTAGGGCCTTGCAAAGTTGCTGAGACTGGATTTGAACTCACGATCCTCCTGCCTCAGCCTCCCCAACCACTATGATTACAGGCGTGTATCACTGCAACCGGCTCCATCACTGTCACTTTCTGATTCAGTGTGAGATACCCTCTTGGTACCTCAGTTTCTCAAGCTGTGGAGAGGGCATATGGTATCTTCTCCCTGCCAGCGTTATCAGGAGCAGGGAAGGACTCCCTGTCTCTAAGCTGAACTCAAAGCCCCATGGGTTTTAGCTCTAATTGTTGTTGATGTGTGTGTTTCTGAACAATCTTTTAGGGTATTATATGTCTGGGGCCCTTCCAAGGCAGTGAGCAATGGCCTTCCTCAGGAAGGGGCTGGTACTGAGTCCCCAAGAGGCAGGGGGATGCCTGCTACCACACACCCTGGCCTGGGCCCATTCTTCGGACACTGGAATCTTCCCAGGTTGGGCTCAGCCCTACCCACCTCTATCCAGGCACAGGAGGGATAGAACCCATCCACTGGGGTAGTGGGTGAGGGTAACTCAGGAAAGCTTCCCAGGGGAGGGGCCTTTGGTGGCCTCCTGAGGCCTGGTCAGATCCCTCTGAACACACCTGCTCTGTTTCTAGATTTTCTGGGTGGGGCCATTCATCGGGGGAGCCCTGGCAGTGCTGATCTACGACTTCATCCTGGCCCCACGCAGCAGTGACCTCACAGACCGCGTGAAGGTGTGGACCAGCGGCCAGGTGGAGGAGTATGACTTGGATGCCGACGACATCAACTCCAGGGTGGAGATGAAACCCAAATAGAGAGGGCCTGGCATGGCAGGCATCTGTGTGGGGGGTGGGGCAGGGACGGGCAGAGGGAGGGGAGGGCTGAAATCCATATCGCAGACCCTCTGACGAGCTGGCCAAAGGTCACTTCCCAAACATCTGCTGGACCTGCGTGGTCAGGCCTCATCTGGGGCATTTCTATTTCTTTCTTTCTGTATTTCCTGGCCTCAGAGCTTCCTGGGGACCAGGTTAACCAATTCACCCCCTCCCTTGATGGCATGGGAGGAGGTGCAAGAGAAGGACTTACCTGCTAGTTGTCCCCTCAGAGTGTTGGGAGGTGTATCAGAAAGTCCCCCCTCATCCCAAAGTTGCTCACCACTCAGCTGCCCCAGGTGCCAGAGTTTCTGCCATCATTGGCCTAGTGCCTTGGGTATGGCCCTGCTTCTTCTACCATGCACGTTGCCCCCCAGGGGTGCTTTGGTGGGGAAGAGATCTCAGCAGTTGCGGTGGGAGGGGAGAAGCTACAGACAAGCTTCGCTCCTTCTACTTGGCTTGCTTCAGGGCCTCCACCTTGGACTTGCTGCCTGACCATGGATGGTCCCGATCACAGGGACTCCGTGATCTCTATCCGTACAATGGCCAGTGCAGGGAGAGCCATGTGGACTCCGTAAGGTAGAACCCCATGGGTTCTAGAAGGCATAGTCTAGACCAGACCATCACTTCATCTACTTGCCCTGTGCTGTTTCCCCAAGTCTACGCCAGGTCCACATGTCTGTGTGCTGTGTGCACCTGCAGACAAGCTTTGAAGCAGAGATGGACAGAGAGTCCAGGTCATTGGAAATGCCTGTTCCCCATGGAAGAGCTTCCCCATGGAGGGCCTGCTATTGCAGAGTGAAGTCATTTAGAGGGTGAAGAAAGAGTCCCCATATTCCCCATTGAGTTTCTGTTGGTCTTTCCAACTAGCCCAGCATTGACTTGATTATTATGTCACCTCTTCACTTCCTCTTGACAATGTAGACACAGGAAAACATCATGTGAGTGGGGGCTTAGTTAAGAGCACTTGATTTTTCCAAGGTCCCAATCCTGAGGACAGAATGATCCCGATGTGGATCAGTCTATGAAGGCAGATGCCCTTGGTGGACTCAGGGGGTTTGCAAGCCCTGCTGATCCTGAGCAGGGAGGACAATTTCCTCCCTTAAACATGAGCTCATAATTATAGGCATTGGAGGCAGCTAGGTGACCTACACAGACATGCTATGTGACCTTAGGCCACAGCCTTCCCTCTCTGTTGACTTGGAGGACAGAGGTCAACCTCAACCTGTTACAGTGGCTCCTACTGCAGCCCCAGGACAGTCAGAGCAAAGTCTTTTTGGGACCTGAGTCTGTTCAATTCCACTAGGGACAGAGCAGCTCCACCACTGTGCCTTTAGCCACAATGCCAAAGGAAACCAAGAGACACAATTATGCATGTGTTTAGAAGCAGCGGGACGACCAGGAGGCCTTAGTGGCCACCAGCACATCACATCTGAACACCCTCTTCTCCATTCCCTAGCAGGAACTTCTAGCCCATTTAACAGATAAAGAAACTGAGGCCGCAGGTCCCATAGCTAGATAAGGATTTGGTCATTCTAGCAACCAAGGCCATGTCTGGCTATTTCCTGGACTGTGAGGTGGACCCCTCTTATTCTCAGCTTCTCAGTTTGCACCTGGACAATGTCCAGGGGCCAGGAGGGGTGAGGGTTGTGATGGTGGGGAGGGGCAGACCCACCCCTGCCTGGTTCTGGCCGCTGCGCCTCAGGGCCCTGCATCTATCTGCTCTGCATATGTCTCTTTGGAATTGGAATCTCATTATATGTTAAGAAAATAAAGGAAAATGACTTGTAAGGTCTTCTGACCTCCCGTAGTGTTTTCTTCTTTTGATGCTGTGTCCCTGGAAGGCCTCTCTGAGTTTGTGAGGAAACTGGTCCCACTGCTAGGGACCCAGCCTGCCCTCCAGCCCTCAGGGCCCCTGGTCTCAGGGGATGGACACAGGTACCACAGAACCTCTTCAAAGGGACCCAGAGTTTCTCTGCCACAAACAGGGAGACTTTGGGGGCCCAGTGGGTTTACTATGGAGTTCTGGGGGCAGCTGAGGGGCACAGAGGTTCTGACCAGTTTAAATGGGAACCATTTTGGATTCTGGAGGGCAGAAGGGATGGAGAAAGCAAGACTGAAGTCTTGCTCAGAGGAGCAAGTCCAGTCTCCTCAGAGGAGGGCCTAGGAAACAGCAGGCTGCCAGGTCTCTCTTCTCCTTACCTCAACCCCTCTTGAGATCCCCACCTGCACCTGTGCTGTGTCCTGGGCCCACAGTCTCCCCTCTGGGGCCCTTGGGGGAGAGACTGGCTCATCAGAGTCAAAGGACATCAGTGCTGTGTCGAACTGAGATTTGGACCAGGTTTCTCCCATCCCCACTCCCACCACGCACATATGCTTAGGCCTATCTTCTCAAAAGAGAGCCAAATCTACTGAAAAATCAAGTTCCTGGCAATAGGGAAAGGCAATGGGGCAGTTTGTGCCTTCCTTCAAGTCTGGAAGGCTCTGAGAGCCATCAACCTCATGGACATCCCTTAGGCCACATGGGCAGGTATCACCATGGGTGAAGGTTGAGCAGGGAAAGGGTGTGTGGAAAGCCTTAGCACCCCAGCATGGCTCCTGATAGGGACACAGGGGTTCCTGTCTCCCTCTGTGGAGGGCTTGGCAGATAATAACATAGGGAGGGTTGGTCAGGTAGGGGGCCAGGATCACCCCAGGGAGGGCTGAATCAGTGTAGTCAGAACAGCCTTGTTTTTTTCAATGCTGGGGCATTGACTGTCTCAGCCTATGCAGACTGCCCCAGCTTCTCCCAGGGCTGGTGTGAATGGGAGAGGGACCACCAGGCTACAGAACAGTGTAGAGGTGAACCCACTGCAACCTGGTCCCACCTGTCAGTCTGTGCCGAGTCTATCTCTCGCAGTCCTTCTTGGCTTGTCTATTTATGTTGCCCCATCCTCCTTCCCACTGTGGGTCTCAGCTACCCCAACCCTCACCCCTGCTCATCCACACCAGCCCCACCTAATCCCTCCTCCATGCTACAAAAGAGCCTTTCTTATTGCATTGCTTCTAGAAGTTATGTCTTCTAGAACCCTAGGTCCCAGAGGTAGGGTCTGAAGAAGAGAGCAGGAAGTGGGGTTTCTGGAGTACCTATTATGTCTGAGGAACCTCCCAGTGATATAAAATGCACTGCCCCAATTTTCATAACAAATTTGGAACGTGCAGAGGTTCACATTTATAGAGGTTGTTGAGACTCCTGGAGATGAAATGATTTACTCAAGGCCTCACACACAGAGAATTGAAACTGTTCTGCATGGTTTCAAAGACTAGGTTTTTTCCATATGCAGCATCCTGTTTTGTTGTAAGGCCCCCTGCTACATTTAGCTCTGATCCAGTGGAGAAACTAGGCTATGCTGCAATTGCAGACACTCCTGTAGGGTGGTGAGAGGCAGGAATCAGGGAGGAAAAGGGCTGGCCCTGGAGACTCTGGCATCAGAAGTCCATTTATTCCAGGGCTGGCTGGATATGGTGTTGGTTTGAGACCCATTGGCACAACCAAGCTGAAGCTACTTCCCTGGTATTTGTTCTACCCCTCTCTCTGGTAGCAAAATGGCTGGCAAACTTGCTCATACACCAGAGTTTATGAGAAATGGAAGGGCAAAGCTGCACCACCAGGCATAATAATGCACTAAAACAGGCCTCAGCTACCCATTGGGCCTAGGCACATTAGCATTGGGACCAGGCTGTTCCAGACTCCTCCTGCAGTCCATGGGCACAGTGTTCCTGGCCCCTATCTCCCTGGGGTCACTCCAACTCTGCTCTGCTCATATTCTATCTGGCTCAGCACAGAGAAGAGAATTTGAGGAATAACTGGAATGGGGTGGGGCTCCCTGAGCAACTAGAGTTCTCTCTGTTTTGTTCATCAGACTTTAATTGAGAGTGCAAATTTCCTGAAAGTTTCCAGGACTCAACCTTTGTCCCTGGGTTGCTAAACATTCAGGCAACTGCCCACGTGAGGTGCCTTGGTGGGGTGCACCTCTCACCTTTTGACCGAGTCTCTACTGAGATTGACCCCAGTCATTTCCTCCAGCAGATTCCCCCCTGGCCCAAGTCAGAGACTGCACATAGGGTTGGCTCAGCAGCCCCAAAAGGCATGCCCTCTACAACTGGCCTACAAGGAAGCAGGATGTAATCTAGCAGCCACTGAATCCTAGAATATTTGTCTTTCCATTAAACTCACAAGGATAGAAAGCTGCACTTATACAATTGCCCCAAATATTCTGAAGCCCCTCAGGAACCTTGGCAAGTATAGATATTTTTTTTCCAAAATCTTTTCCAAGGAACATCAGCCAGAGCCCTGTGATGAATGTTCTTATCAGCTCCCAGCTGGCATTCAAGCACTGTGCCAATCCATCATGGGTTTTAAACATTTCAAAATCTGGGATCCTTGGAGACCCACATTTTTCCTCTTGATATTTCATTTTCTCCTTCAGGATCAAGAGGATACCTTTCTCTAGGCACTGGAGAGGTGCTAAGAGGTCTATAGGGAGAAAAATGGGTCTCTGAAGGCACCCTGGACAGGATCAGTCAACTGGTTGAAACTAGATTCAGTGGAGCTTCAATGGGGTCAAGTGTCCTTGGCCTTGGTCCTGACCCAGTACTATTATCCATTTCAAAGCTCAATGAGGTCGCAGATGGAAAGGGGTGGGTAGCATGAGGAAGTCACTTCCCACTCTGACCCCAAGGACCTTTGAGGATTTGGTAGGTGCAGGAAGAGCTCTCTCCCTGTTGGTGTTTCCAGGCTGATCCTCAGTATCCCTGGAACCAAAGCCAGGAATTGGGCTGGAAAAGCACTGGAGGGACTGGTGCCAGGGCCCCCACCCACAGCACGACCAGGCCTTGCTGCCCGTCAGGATTTTTCCATCGCTCCTGTGGGGCATACCTCCACTGGTCAGAGCCTCTCAAGGAGGGGACAGTGATTAATGTTTTATGGACGAGCTGCTGGGCATGATGCCTTGTTTTCTTTAGGTTTAGAATACAATGAGGACGATGAGTGGAATTTGCTGCTGAGCAGGGGACCTGGGTGAGGCCATTCTTAGGGCCCAAGGACCCAAAGGTGGTGATGTCTACTGTCCTTAGTACCAAAAAGGGGGCAACTGCAGAGATAGGGAAGACAGTCCAAGCCCTTGCTTATAGGAATGGTGTCACTGACCCACAAGAGAGAGACAGTCCCCTGCTTGTATTTTGAGCCCTGTGTGTAAAGAGGCTGGTGGTTAAGGCTCAATGAGCTCATCCCACCCAGGTGACTGATGACTTGATCCCAAGAAAGCTACTTTCTTGGCTGTGGGATTTCATCTTTTTATTTTGTTCTTTCTGGTGTAACTATCTGGTACAGAGTGAGAGCCCAGCTCATCATTAGCTGCAGGGCTAATACAACCTCACCTGTGCTTAAAATAGTGAAATACTTCTGGGTAAAAGAAAGCATTCAGTTCATCTGAGAGAGCTGTCCATCCAATGAGGTCCAAGTTAGAAAAAATATGTGTGCATGTGTGAGTGTGGGTGTGTTCATGTGTGGGGACAACTTAACCTGTCATTCCCTTTTTAGATTCATCCTCTGACCTGTTCTAAGAACTCCCAAGTGATTCTGACTCACAGGATAGCTCTGATGCAGTTTTGGGGACTTGCATAGACCCAGGACTCTGTAAACTCTGGCAGCCTTGCCTGCAACCAAGCTGACCATGCAGCCAGAAGCTAGAGAAATGTCCTCTGCTCATGGTCACACTGTACACAAAAGACATCACTGCGGGGTGCCACACTCATTTTGCCTACCACCAGCCCGCTGCACCTGTGGAACATTGGCCTGAGGAGGCTGGCCTGGTGTGGGCTCATTACAGGAGAATTGGTTCATGCTTTTCAATTAGTTACCAAGTAGGTAAGAGATCCATAATTTGGAGAAGAGAGTCCTCAATTCTTCCTCTGTAACAGGGATATGAGGGAAGGAGAGGAAGAGGGAGACTTGATGAATGAGTCTAATCCACTCAAAGCAAATCTAAACAATTAGTAAGGATGGAAAACCTTCTCAAGTATTGGAGACAATGAACGTTCTGAAAGTCTTGAACATCCTGAAAGTGGTCAATGTGTTTCTGACACCTTACTTGATACAAACTTTCTTATTTTTAAGCTTAACTTATACTTTTTAGAATGAAACTCAAATAGTATAAATAACTTATGACTCTAAAGAAATCAAATAGAAAAGCAAAATAAATAAAACCTATAAACCCAAGAAAATTAATTTTAACTATGTAAGTTTAGGATTGATGGATGGGGGTGATATCCAAGCCATATGAAGTGTTAATATATTTTGAATATTACTTGGCTGTGCGTGTGTATGTGTGTGTGGGTATTGTACCTTTGTGTGGGGGCCCAGTTCATCAGAGAGTGCTGTCAAATCTATAAGTAGGGACATTGACTGAATCCAAGTTGACTAGAACCAACTTCAGGGCCTCCTGGATTGTGCTGGAGTCCTGCTTGCCTGAAAGTACACAAGATCATCTCACAGCTTTTTGGTCATTTGTTTGAATTCCAAAGAAACCTCTTTTAGTCTAACTGGAGTTTGAATGCACAGATGGTGTGACTCTACTTTGTGTACAACCAGTGAAACAATAGCTGTACTCCATTTGTGTTCAATGAATCAATAAGTAAATAAAAGAATAAATAAAAAAAAAAATTTTTTTTTCCTGCAGTGGTGGAGTTTGAATCCAGGGCCTCACACATACCAGACGGGTGCGCTACTGGTGCACTACCTCCATGGCCCTTTTTAAATTTTATTTTGAGACAGCCTTACACTAAGTTGCCCAGGCTGACCTTGAATTTGAAGTACTCCTGCCTCAGCCTCCTGAGTAGGTGGAATTGCAGGCATGTGCCCCCACATCTGACTAAGCTTGAGTTTTTGAACAATATGTGGGCACCTACTCAGATTCAGTCACGACGTGGATTCCCCGTGCTAAGTGAATGCAGCCATGATGGTTCGTCCAACTGGAAAAGCAAGTCCCTGGGAAGCTCTCCTCTTCCTTGCTTGCCAAATCAGGCCAATGGTACCATCTTCTTTGCAAGATGTGGTGTGTAAACTCAGGTCTCTTTTCTTGGATGATTATACAAAATATGATTTTTCTTTTGCTAACGAGAATTGTTTTCAACTAGCAATGTATCAGATATCCTAAACAGGGTAGAAGGCTGGCAAGCCCTCTGTTTTCCTTGATCATGCTCTCTCAGTGGATGCCCCTCTTGCAATCAGGCACTGGAAGCTTATTCCATGTTACAGAAGGAAGGGTCTGGGCAGAGCTAGTTTCCTGTCATCAATAGGACAGGGGACATGGCCTCTCAATTCCTGCAGGCCCCCTGGCCTCAGCCGATTGCCGAGCTCTTACTACAGCTCTGCAGTTAGGCTGCTGTTTCCTAGCATTCTGCTTTCACCTGAAGTTCTGAGTCTCACATTAGAGAGATGGACACACAGGAATTTTCTGGTCCTTCTTTTATTTCATCTTATTGTCTCCTGCCTCAATTTACCCTGACTCTCCTTCCATCTGCATCTCCACAGACCTGAAGCAGCATCTCTGATCCATGCCCTGCAGGAAGATTCCAGAGCCTTGAGGTGAGATTACTCTGTTAAACTGTTCGTGAAGTTCCCTGGAGTCATTGATGCGCCTGGATTGTGTCTGATGGGCCAGTGGCACCTTCCACCCGAAACGAGCTCCAAGAATTCCGCGGCTGCCAGTGGCCTCCTGGGCTGGGAGGGGCAGCTTCATCTGCCTCCAGGAATGTGGGACCTAGAGACACCAAGCCCAGGAATGCCTCTGTGGAGCTGAAGCCTCACTTTCAGAAAGTTCTGAGGGCTCCAGCCCCTGAACCCTTCCCTTCTTCTCCTTGAGGAAGAAACCATCCCAGCTGGCCTTCAGAGAAATCTTCAGGAGAGAAAAATCCTAGAGAGTGAGATTTGAAAAGAAGCTTAGCAGCCATGGGGATTTCAGCAACAGGCACTCCTGGCCAAGGCCTCGGTGAGTGCGCATCAGTAGGTCACCTGCCCTCTCCGATCCTCACAAAGTGCCAGCCCAGCTCCTGGAGTTTTGGGCTATCTTCCACAGTTGTGAGATACATTTGGAGACCACATTACCCTCTTGGAGTTTCACCATTCAAGTTAGCATAGCAGAAACTCTGATAAGCACTGCTGTAAAAACTCACTTTATTTAAGCCAGTGTTCAAAGTGGTCCAATCACAGAATGCTGTTTTGGAAATAACTTGGATGAGTATTTCAGAGCACCAGGTTTCTACAAAATACTTATGATAGATATTGGCCTGGTGCTATCTCTGAGGGCCCCTCTGCTTTCAGATTTCCTTATTTGAAACTCAAAGATGTTCCATTTATCAAAGCCTCTCCTGGAGGCAGCAGGGTGAGGGAAGGGGGTGGCGGGGTTGGGGAGAGAGACAGAGAGAGAGAGAGAGAGAGAGAGAGAGAGTCAAAGATCAGAAAGAGTGTTCTGGGGAAGGGGAGAATGGTAAGGGGGGAGAGAGAGAGGGAGAGAGGAAGGAGAAGGAGGAGGAGCGGTTGGGGTGGGCTGTGCGCAGTCTCTGCAGTCTGTGATGGGTGGGGAGGACCCTCTGACTTGGAGTGACTCTCCTTCAGGGCTCATCACTGATAAACCCCTGTCCTGCCATGCAGGGCCAGCAGCAGGTGTCAGGCATTCTGAGAGAAGGCCTCCAGGAACGAAGCCTGTGTGAATCATTGACTGTCCTTCCCTTGTGCTGGAAGCGGCTGGGACTGGTGTCATGCCAAGCTCCAGGAGCTGCGGGCAAAGGTGGCACAGGCCAGGGATGAGCCCAAACTGAGCCATGCCTAGTCCAGGTCTTTCCAAAATGGGCCCATCCAGGGCCGTCTGGATGGTCCCAGCACCCTGAGGCTTCCTTGCGGCCTGAGCCAGCCACTGTGGAAGTGCAGCGCACACAGGATGAGGAGTGGGGGTCAGGGCTCCAGGCACATCTCTGCTTTCAACTCATCATGGCACCTCCGAGGTGGCTTTTCTCCCCTCAGGACCTCAGTTTCTCTATTCTTACAATAGAAATTGAATTTGAGAGTCCCCAAAGATGCTCTTGGGTTTAGGATTTTGCCTAAAAGTTTCTCAAAACCTCTTGCCTTGGGGCTGGGACTGTAGCTCAGTGGCAGAGCACCTGCCTAGCCCATGTGAGGCACTGGGTTCAATCCTTAGCACCACATAAAAATAAACAAATAAAATAAAACCTCTTGCCTGGAAACAAGACTTGAATTGGCCCTGAAAGCCTGGTCACTGGGACCCTAGCTCGTGTCTCTGCACTTGTCCACCTCTGTTGTCAGGGACACAGAAACAACGGGGGAAAGGCCAGCCTTTCCTTAGAAGTTCATGGATGCCTGATGACTCCTGATATCCCCAAGGCCAGAACTACATGGAGACCCTTGCTGCTTGTTTGCCTCTGAAATATGCAGGCCAATACCTGGGGCACCCACCACCCATCCTCCCCTTCTTGCCTCTGCCTTCCTGTGGGGACCTGGGTAGCCAATTCCCCACCTTAGGTCTCTGTAATCCTGCACTGGGAGGCAGGCCTGAAGCGGTTCACTGCAGGCTCTCACCTGGTGGGGCCCCCTTCTGCCCTGGCTACAGGAAAGAGGCCCAGTCACAGGCCTGGCTGCCATTCTGCAAGCTTTGGGCTTATCCCATAGAAACAGTGTCCGGGCACCTCAGTCCAACTCTTGGGGAAGCTGCCAGGCCCCTTGCCAGGGCTTAGCACTCCCAGGGGAACTGTTTCCAAAGCCCCACCCATAGCCCACATCCCTGTCCACTCTCCTGCTGACACTAATCCTCTGAGGGGCCCTGCAGAGCAGGTTCTAGGGTTTAATGATTGAGAAGTTGTACTTAGCAGGCTGGGTTTGGGATAGAAGCTGCCTGTTGGCATGTATGTCCTGGGACAACTATGTCTGTAGGCACTGGCTACTGGGACCTACTGGGTGACACTACTGAGCCACACATGCTATATGGTCTGCTGTGTTGGGGAGCTGGTATAGGAGCCAGCTGCTGGTATTGGACTTTGAGAGAAGGTCCCTGGGAATGGAGCCTCCATGAATCATTGACTGTTCTCCCCTAATGCTGGAACCAGCCTAAGCAAAGCCCCGCCCATGATAGATCTGGGGACTCCAGACCAGAGAGAAAGCACGAGTCCTACATCACCGGGGGCTCAGTCACAGAGGTGGGACTAGAGCTCTCACTGCCACCCTGAGCTAGCTCTGGCCCCTACCTCTGGTTTCCTGTGGCTGTGGCCAGTTCTTGTCCTGGCCTTTCCCTGTCTCTGGGGAGTAACCCTGCCTGCTCCCCGCAGAGGCCTTTAGAGACAGGACCATGCTGAGCCCAGGAGTGCTCAGGCATGTGTGCCAGCTCCCTGGGTTCCTGCGCTGGCCACAGCCTTCTCTGCTTGCCAGCCCGCTCCCTGGCTCCATGAGTCCCAGACATACCAGTCACGTGGGGAGTGGGGAGACATTGGCTGAACAGAGGAGAGGAGAAGGGAATCTAGGAACTCAGGCTCCCCGGGCTGGACCCTCAAGGGAATCCGAGGGTGCTCTGTCCCCAGGTACCAAGTGGAGGATGTGGTGTAGGCACAGAAGTGACTGCAAGGGCTGAAGAAGCTGCTGGGGAGAGGTTGACCTGGGGTGCTCTGGGCATGCTCAATAGGTATGGCGCTCTGGGTGACTGTGAGTTTAGAATGGAGTCTGGTCTTTGGGGGATGGAGATTCCCTGATTTGACTCTTTAGAGTGCTCAGTGAAGGGACAAGAGGCACCCCAATTGCAATGTCCTTGCCTTGTGTGTTGTCCTGTTCTTCCACTTCCTCTGCACCACTTTCCTTGGTAATCATAAATAAGCTGAGAGTTAGGGATTCACTTCTCATTCATTCCATCAATATTTATTGCGCTCCTACTATGTGTCAGGCAGTATTCTGTATGCTGGGTATTGAGCAAAGGAGACACTGTTTATATTTTATAGATAAATTATTAATCAGAGAGGCTAGGCAATCCGCCAAAGTTTGCACCATTAAAAAGGCAGAGCCAGGGCCACTGAGGTCTGGGACCAGGCTTTCCATTTCTTTTTATCAGTTGGGCAGAAAGGCCTTGTGGTAGAGGGGAAGGAACTTCAATCTGCCTTGCTGTGTGAGCAACTCAATTCCCCACTCTGGGCCTGTACTTCCTCAGGGGTCTTTGAGGCCCTTGGGTAAGCTGTCTGGAATTGCTTCTGGAGGCAAAAACAGAAATTAAGATTTTATATGAGAATAGCTATCTACTTTTGAGAAAGTTCTACACATCAGATCCTTCAAGATCCATGGGGAGTCACTGAAGTTTCCTGAGCAGGGGGAGAGATACACCAGAGCATCCCTGAACTTCGCTTGCCCCTGGGCCCCTCCCAGTTCCCCAGGACCTCTGGTTCTTGGGTTATCAGGGGAAACAGCTGAAGCTTTGGACAAACAGTCGGGGCAGGCAGGGACACAGGGACATATGGTTTATGAATAAGGGGGTTGGGTGGAGCAAAGATGATCAGGTGGGAAGGGTGAAGACTGAGCTGCAGAGCCAGGAGAGGTCTCAGGGGACATCAACTCCTTCCACTACTGTAGAGAGCCCCCTCCTCAGAGTACCTCTGTGTCTGGCTCTAGGCTCAGCAGCTCTGAAGGAGGTACAAGGAACAGGAGCTCTGGCCCAGCCTCCCAGACCTGTTGGAGGGAAGGGGACCAGGGCTGCTTCCCCCATGAAGTCTTCCAGGGTGAATGCCCCAGTGCACACAGCCCGGCCATTCTGGTGTGCAAACAGAAACACCCACTCTCTCAGGGAAGAGGGCAGCTGCCTGGGAGGAAGGGACGGGAGGGGCTTAATGTAGGACAGGGACCCTGGCAAGGCTGCCACCATCCTGAGTTTCCTCTGAACTCAGGTCATGCCCCTCCTCCCTGAATGCTGTGGCTACTTCTCTCCTGTGGGTCCCAGTACACCTACCTCGAATTTTTATTTTATTAAAAAATAATATACTTGTTACTTGCACATCAATATGTGTAGCTTATAGGAAGGTTTAGTGCCTGGGCTCTGGAATCAGACTGCCTGGGCTAGACTCTGGGGCCTGATCCCAGCTATGCCATCTCCAACCATCCCTGGTGACTCATTCCTCATCTGGAAAACAGGACCCACTCCAAGGGGCTGTGGTGAGGATGAAATGAGCTGATCGATGTGAAGGGCTTATTAAAGACACATTGTAAGCCCTATAAAATGATTAATTATTAGAGATTTAAATGATAAAGTTTAAGAATATGATAAGCACTCATGGTTCAATCTAAGAAGTAGAGCATTTCCAAAGTTCATATATAACCATATGCCTCTCCCTGTTCCAAGGTCCTTTAGACATACCTACTATCCCAAAGTTTGTGTTTCTTATTCCTTTGCTTAAAAACCATCTAGAATGTAAGTCTGTATGCCTAATGAACTTACTGTTTGACTTTATTTTTGAGTTTTAGAAAAATGGCAGCATCCTATAGATAGTGTTCTGGGTCCCCTTTATCTTATTTCAGAGATTTCTCTCTGCTGCTGCTTGTGGCAGGAGTTTTTCTGGGGGAAACTTATAGTCCTTCTTTCCTGCCCACAATACCCCCTGCACAAATCCCACCACACTTTCCTCAGCCTTGAAGACTTCAGACCCCCACACCCACAGAGGAGCTAGCTCCTCCTCAGTCTCCCAGCCCTGGAGTCCCGCCTCTGCCTCTACCCAGGCCCAGGGCCATATTTTGTAGACACTGTCCCTTCTTCATCAGCACCCTGTCCTGGGAGAAGTGACTGGCAAGGGGGCACTGGTCTGGGCCTGTTTCCTGGCCTTGCTTCTGACTGGCTATGTGACTTTTGGGGGTGGGGGTCTCTTGCTGTCTGGTCCTCAGTCTCCACCTGTAAAGAGAATGGGTGAAGTAATTCCACCTCTGCAATTTCTGCAGTATCCCAGTCCTTGTTCTGCCTGGAGAGGTGCTAGATCTCATCAGGCATGCTCAGAGAGTAGGAAAGGCAGAATGCAATGAGTGGAGTCACAACCCTGCTTGTTCCCTCCTAGCTGGGACTCTGGCCCACCATTCCCCTGGGATGCTCTGGGCACTCTTCTCCTTCTGTACAAACTTGGAGTCTGTGTACGATAACCGCTTTAACACCAAAATAAGCCCACAGTAGTTTTGAATCAAAATCTTTGTGAAGGCCAGCAAGAAACTTAGGTTGCAGACAGCAACCAGGATCCTGGGGGACTGAATCCCAGTCCCCTTTCAGAGGACAAGTTCCTATGCAAACAGCCTCCTCACTTCTTTCTCTATGCTGGGCACATGCAAGGATTAGCTGGGTTTGTACATCTCACAGTAGCCCTTGGGTCAGGCCTGGCTAGAGAATGCCTGCTCCAGTGTAAGGGAAGGAGGGCAAAGTCTGCAGTGAAGTTTAAAGTTTATAAAGCAATGAGTTATCCATGCACAAATCAAAGCATCCGTCTTCAGTTGGAGGAAAACAAAGTGATACATTGTTCTCACATTGCCTGGCTGAAGGCCAGTGTCCCTCCTCATCCTGCCACCCACACCTTGCCTCGCCCTCCACCTCCCCAGCAGGTGCTTCTGCAGTGCTATCTGGAGGGGCCTGGTCTGCACTGGGAAAGAGACATCTGAGGGACAAACCAGGGGCCTGGAGCTGGGGACTGGAAGACTTGGGGTGCAGGGGCAAGAGCAGACCCTGCAGTAATGATCCTTAGAGGAATAGGAAATTCTCCTCCTTGCTTTCTTCATTTCTGTTCAGCAGAGAATTCACATTGGACCTGTGAGATCAACAGACTTAGTAGCAGAGACTGACTTGCCAGTCAGATCCCAGAGAGCCTAAGCATCATTATTGTCAGTGATGTCCCAAGGCCCTCAGCCCTGGTCCATGTCTTGCTTGATCCTGGCCAGAGACTAGATCTTTCTCAGTCCCTTCTTAGTTTGTGCTGCTATATCAGAATACTTGAGGCTGGGTAAATTATGAAGAACAGAGATTTGTTTTTGACAGTTTTGGTGGCCAGGAAGCCCAAGGTTGAGGGGCCTGTATCTGTCAGGCTTTTTGCTGCACAGTTCCATGGTGGAAGGCAGAAGGGCAAGAGAGCACACACATAAGAACTGAGGGGGGAAGGGGTTGATTGCATCCTTTTATCAGGAACTTACTCCTGTGGTAACAGCATTTCATGTCCTCAGAACCTCTCAAATGTCCCACCTTGGTACATTCTTGCTTTGTTGATGAACTTTGGGGACACATTAAACTACAGCAGCCCCAGATTTAGCCTTCACCTTGACCCCAAATCTGACCTTCAACTCTAACCAACAGACACCTCAAATAAACCCCAGGCTGAGCTCTGACCCTGGATAGGAACTGATCTCCAAGCAATGTTCCTTGGAGTGCAGGGTCACTATCAGGATGCATGTGAGAGTGAGCAGTGGCTGCAAAGCCACCGTTATGTGAGGGCTGAAAATGGGGTTTCTGTCTGGGTGGATCCATTCTGAGGTCCCAGGGTCCCTGTTCCTTCTGCTGCACTATTTCCTTCCCCCTGGAGGGAGATAGTATAAAGGGACAAGCAAGGAATAGGGATATAGCTAGGAATAGGGATAATTCTGTCCTCACCTCGAGTCCCCTCTAGCTCACTCTAGTGCAGCAAGAAAATCTGGGCCAAATATCCAGAAACAGCTCTGAGCCCCCAGTTCTCAGCTTTTCAGCCGGGTGTCCTTCCAGCACTGCTGAGCCAGGGGGCTGCTCTCAGGAGCTGCCTGGGAAACAGACTGTAGTTCCCAGCAACACCACCAGGGGCCTCAGACACAAGCTTCAGGGAGAGCCCCTGAACTCTCCGCCCTGAGTCCTTCGGTCCATCAGACCGTTCAGAGAACTTGTCAGTCTTTGCCACCCAGGAGCCACATGCCTATGGACAGGCAGATGGACTTGACCCTGATATCTTCAGTGCTCAGCTGGGTGACAGAGAAATCTTCACACTAGCTACCACCATATTTTAAATTTAATTTTAACTATAGAAGTAGTGTACAAATGTTTTTTCTTAAAAACCAGAATATTAAAATTAAAGATAATGCTTCCTTTGCCCATTATTCACATTTGACATCCCCTGTCTCTTCCTCTTTTCCCTATCTTATGATTTCTGATATGGGAACTTCCAGGTATTAAAAAATACTTTTATATACATACATATAGTGTTTTAAAAAATAATAAAATCACTCTACATACTCTCTGCAACTTTTTTTGCCAAAACATACATATTTTAATAAGCCTCCTTGAGTAATAATTGACATACAATAAAATTCACCAATACGTGTGCAATTGACTGAATTTTAACAAATATGAATAATAGCATAATCATCATTATGAATTGCTATGTAGAACATTTCTAGCACCTCTAAACATTCCTTCCTAATCTTAGCTCATTTATAGCCATCTCTCCTGGGCCCTGGCTTCCTCTTGCCTTGTTTCTCTTGCTATAGTTTTTCTTTTTCTAGAATTCTGTATAGAAGGAACCCTTGAGTCTGATTTCTTTCACTTAGCGTAATGTTTTTGGGATTCATCCTCGTGGCTGAGTGTGGATAAGTGGGTTCCCTTTTATTGCCTAGCACTATTCCATGGTAGGCATATGGCATTATTTGCTTATCTATTCATCAGTCATGGATATTTGGAATATTTCCAGGTTTGGGCTTACGAATAAAGCTCTTATGAGCATTTGAATACAAATCCTTATGTGAACGTGCTTTTGCTTCTCTTGGATAAATATGTACCTAGAAGGAGGCTTATTGGGTTGTATAAGTGTATGTTTGATTTATACTCAGTTGCTCACCTGTTTTCTGGAGAGGCTACACCATTCTGCACCAGAATTTTAGATGCTCCACATCCTTTCCAAGACTTGTATTTCCAGTTGTTTTTTTATTCTTTAGCTTACAGCATTTCTGGTGGGTGGGCCATGGTATGTCACAGTGAAATTTATATTTCTCTAATGGTTAGTGATGTTGAACATCTTTAAATGTGCTTGTTTGCCATTCATGGCTCCTTTGGTTAGTATCTATTTAAATCCTATCCAGTTTTTTAAAATCAGGTTGTTTGTTTCCTTATTATTAAGTTGGAGGAGTTCTTTAATAGTCTGTGTATAAGTCTTTTATGAGGTGTATTTTAGAAATATTTTCTCTTATTTAGTGGCTTGCCTTTTCTTGACTATCTTTTGCTTTTATAGTTTTTATTTGGGGTGAACTTTAGACTTACAGAACAGTTGAAAGATAGTACAGAAAGTTCCTTTGATGGTAGCATCTTACATAATCATAGTGCAATGATCAGAACTAAATAAATTAGTGCTATAACTAAACTATAGACTTAATTTCAGCTTCCATTAATGTCCTTTTTTTCTGTCCCAGAATCCAATTATGTCTCTGGTCTCCTCCAGAGAGAGGAAATAATAATAATAATCAGGGATTTTGTTTAGCTTCCTTCAAGAGGTTTGCAGATGCTTTCTCACTGTTAGATGGAACTTACGGATTTGGAGGAAGAAACCCACAAGCCCTTCTCATGACACCATATCATGGGGCACATCCTATCAACATAGCTTACTACCTTGATTGCTTGGTGTCTGGTGGATTTCTTTGCTGAAAATATACTTTCTTCCCCCCAATGTGGGGATTGAACCCAGAGTCTTACTCTTACTGGGAAAATAGTCTACCACTGAGCTACACCTTCAGTCCAGGATAGCACTTTTTTCCCTTTGCATCTAATGAAAGTTTGGGAGTGGTACCTTGAGAGTAGGCAAATATCCTTTTAAACGTTTGCATTTCTTGGTGGCTTTGCTGGCAGTGATTGCTACTGTGGTGTTCTACTTACTGGTGATTCTCTACTTCCCTCATTCCAACTACCTCTATTAATTGGAATGCTTCTGCAAGGAAAAACTGTCTCTTAAATCACCTATGTGCCTCCATGTGAACTCATGGATATGTATTTGGGTTACAATTCAATACTTCCACTATTAGTTTGTTTGCTCAACTTGCTGGACTTAACTGTTGGGAACTCTTCTCAGCTTGTTCCTGTTTTTTGTTTGTTTGTTTGTTTGTTCGTTTTTGTCATACTCCCAGATTCTGCTTGACTTTCTCTTTTCTTTTTTTTCCAACACTCTATCTTTCTGGCATCATGAGATTCTCCAGACTTATCTTGAATTATTTCTGCCCAGCTCTGGAATCAACACCCCTCCAAGCAACCCAGGTCTTTTTATTGAAGAATGACAATTGGAGACCAAAATCTGGGTGCCAGTTGCTACAGGGTTGCCACTGATTCCAGGCCCTGTGATAGGATGGAGCTAGGAAATATATAAATGTGTACAAACCCATTCATACATTAATTCTTTGTTGAGGATTTTTTTTTGCATTTATTTTTGAGAGAGAGAGTGATCTGCAATTTTTCTTCATTTGAAACATCTTTGGTTTTAGTTGTAGAGAAACGCTGACTTCATAAGCAGGATTGGGAAATGTCCTTTCTCTCATTTTCCAAAAGAGATGGTAAAAAATTGGCATCATTTCTTCTTCAAGTGTTTGGAAAAATTTACTAATGAAACCATCTGATCTTGGAGTATGCTTATTTGGAAGTGATTTTTTTTTGAAGGTCTAATTTCTTGATTACATACATGACTTTTCAGGTTATTAATTTCTCCTTAAGTTTTATTAATGTCTTTCAAGAAATTAGTCCTTTTCACATAAGTTGTTGAGTTTATGGGCATTACATTTTCATGTTATTCCCTTATTATGTTTCCAATGTTCTTAGGATTTCCAGTGATGTCCCCTCTTTCATGGCTGGTAATGGGAACTTGTACTGTCCATTTTTTTTCTTTAAAAAAAATTTTTTTTTAGTTGTCGATGGACACAATACCTTTTTTTAAAATTTATTTTTACATGGTGCTGAGGATCGAACCCAATGCCTCACACATGCCAGGCAAGTGCTCTACCACCGAGCTACAACCCCAGCCCTGTCTTTCATTTTTTCAAAGGTACTTTGCTGGATATTTATTAATTTTATTGATCTTTCCAAAGAATCAGCTTTTGGTTTCACTCACATTATCTATTCTTTTTCTATTTCCTATTTCATTGATTTCTGTTCTTATCCTTATTATTTCCCTTCTTTTGCTTCTTTTCTGGTTTCCTATGGTAGAACTACAGATCATTAGTATTGCTATTTCTTCCAACTTAATATAAACATTTGCTGCTACAGATTTCCTTCTAAGCATTGCTTTGGCTGCATCCCATAGATGTTGCTGTTACAATTTTCTTAAATCAGTTCAAAGTATCTGCTAATTTCCCTTGTGATTTCTTCTTTGACCAAGCAGTATTTAGAAGTAAATTGTACAATTTTCAGGTCTGTATGGATTTTCTTGATGATCTTTTTAATAGTGATTTTTATTTTAATTCTGTTATGGTTAGAGAAAATACTTTGTATGATTTCAATTCTTATGAATTTATTAAGACTTGTTTTATAGCCCAGAATGTTTATCGTGGTGAATGTTCTATGTCACTTGAGGAAAATAGGTAGTCTGCTATTTGATGGAAACACACACACACACACACACACACACACACATAAATAAATTTTGTCAAATTTGTTGACAATGTTGGTCAAGTTATATATAGCCTTACTTTTTAACATAAACTTGTAATTGTAAGATAGTTTTAGATATAGATTTATAGAAATATTGCAAGGACAGTACTGAGAGTTCTCATATACCCAGTTTCTGTGGTTTTGTTTTGTTTTATTTTAATTTAATTTAATTTAATTTAATTTAATTTAATTTAATTTTTGATACCAGACTAAACCAGGGGTGTTTAACCACTGAGCCACACCCCCAGCCCCTTTTATTTTTTATTTTGAGACAGGATCTTGCCAAGTTGCTTATGCTGAGCTTTGAACTTGCAATCCTCCTGCCTCATCCTCACAAGCCGCTGGAGTTATAGACATGAGCTACTGAACCACAAAGTTTACTCTCTTTTTAACACTGTATGTTAGTATGGTGATATTGGTCACAAATATAATGAACAAATATTAGGATATTATTATACAAATACTTTATTAGATCTACTTCATTCTCATGCAATGTCCTTCCTCTGTTCCAGGATCCCATACAAGCCACCACATTACACTTAGTCACCATGTCTCCTCGGTCTCCTCTTGGTTGTGACAGACAGTTTTTCAGATTTTCCTTGCTTTCAATGCTCTGAGCAGTTCTGAGGAGCACTGGGCTGATATCTGTACAATGGCACCCTAGTGCTGCTATGGGCTATATTTATGTCCTTCCCCAGATTCGTATGTTGAAATCTCAACCTCAGTGTGATAGTATTTGGAGGTACAGCCTTTGGGAGATAAATAGGTCATTAGAGTGGAGCTCTCAAGAATGGGATTAGTGGGCTGGGGTCATGGCTGGGTGGTAGAGCGCTTGCCTGGCATGTGTGAGGCCCTGGGTTCGATTCTCAGCACCACATATAAATAAATGAATAAAATAAAGGTCTATCAACATCTGGAAAAAATTTTAAAAAAGAGAGAATGGGATTAGTGACATTATGAAAAAGACTCAGAGAATTCCCACGTCCCTTTCCACCCTACGAGGACACAGTGAGAAGATGGCTGTGTATGAACCTGGCAGCAGGGATCTGAAGGTACCTTCATCCTGGATTCCCCAGCCTCCAGAGCTGTGAGAAATACATATTTATTGTGAAAGTCACTCTGTTTATGGTATTTTTGTTATAGTGGCCTCAATAGCCTGAGGCAAATGGATTTGTCTGATGTTTTTCTCATGTTAAAACTGGATTAATGAGCTTTGGGGAGGAAGATGACAAAGGTCAAGTATCATTCTTATCACACTGTATCAAGAGTATATACTATAAATAAAATCTCCCATTGTTGATACTAACTTTGATCACCCAACTGAGGGAGTACTTATCAGGTTTCTTCATTATAAAGTCAGTCCTTGCCCCCTCCCTCTCTGAACTGTACTCTTTGGAAGGAAGTTGCTCAGGGAAGCCCATTTAAGGAGGGAGAGTTGTGCTCCATTTTCTTGAGGCTGGAGCATCTATTTAACTTATTTGGAAATCTTCTGCACTGGTCATTTGTCTGTTCTTCCTATTTATTTATTCAGTCATTTATTTATACCTGTCTGGACTCATGGTATATATTTTATATTTTGGTTATGATCCAATGCTACTTTATTAATGTCATTGTTCAAGTCTTCCTGGCTTTAGCCATCGGGAACTCTTTCTGTTGACCCGTGTCTCCCTTTGACATAATTCACCATTATGGGACTTTTGAGTACTTCCTTACTTCCTGGAACTATAAAATACTTCAAACCCATCTTGTCTATTTCCTGCTCCAGTTCTGAAGCCAGTTATTTTTTAAGGTGTCCTGGTTCTTTGTAGTACAGACTAAAAGTCTTATGACTTGGCCGCTAGGTATGCTCATTGCTATTGGGGTATCACTGCTTCTAGGGTCCTGCTGAATTTCTGTCTTTTTGGTTATTAATGACTCAGAGGAGTAATTGAAAGTTCAGACTCTAATTTTCTTTTCAAAAAATTATTTGTGCATTTTCTTTATGCATTTTACAGTTTTGTATTATGTATTCATGCATTGAGATTGTTACATACTCCTAATGTATTGACCTCTTTATCATCATGAAATGTCCATATATTTTCCCCCCACCAGGCCTGTCCTTTATTAACTGTCAAGTCTAATATATAGGCTGTTTATGTGTGAAGGTCAGAGATCAGCCTTTAGCTGCTTTCCTTTCATTCATGTGGCAAAGAGCGGAACATAAAGTTTATTGATGCAAAACTGATTGGCAGGCAGGGGTAACTAGGTGGCAGAGACGGGAGTATCAGAGAGTCCTAAGCCACGGCCATTAAGCTTGTTCCTTGCTGTGCTGAGCTCCTTGTGCTTCAGGATGCTGAGCCACGGCTTTTGCACTAAAATCCAGATGAGTAGCCGATGCCAGCTGACCCTGGGCATTCTCATGGAGCCCATCAAGGTGGGGAAGGTCTCAGCTACTCTGAAGGCTAATGACAGAGGATGCCAAGTTCAAGGCCAGCTTGGCAACTTAGACCCTGTCTCAAAAAAAGAAAAAAAAAATAGTGAGGCTGGCTGGAGATGGTTGCCCATGGCTGTAATCCCAGCGACTCTGGAAGCTGAAGCAGGTGGCTCATAAATTTGAGGCCAGTCTCAGCAATTTAGCTGAGCCCTTAAGCAAATTAGTGAGACATGTCTCAAACATTAAAAAGGGGGGCTGGGGATATAGCTCAGTTGGTAAAGTGTTTGCCTTGCAAGCACAAGGCCCTGGGTTCGATCGTTAAAAAAAAAAAAAGAAAAAAAGGGCTGAAAATGTAGCTCAGTTACATTGTAGCTCTTCAGCTACAATGGACTGAAGAGGACTTTGGAAATCCTCTAGCTCCAATCCCTCCTTCATACATGAGGTTGGTGAAGGCTGAAAAGGATAGATAATAGGTCCATGAAGCTCTCTATGGAAGAGCATGGAAGAGCTGGGCTGGACACTCAGTTCCATAACTGTCCAGTGCTTGCTTGCCTTTTTTTAATTTTTTAATTGCAGTGCTGGGGATTGAAATGTTCACATTTATAGCTGTTATTATTCTTTGTTCTGAAGTTTTACTTTGTCTGCTATTAATGAAGTCTCTCTGGCTCTCTTTCAGTTACTGTTTATATGGTATAGTTGCTTTCTTTTGTTGTTGTTTAACTTTTAACCTATCTGTGCTTGATATTTATGATGGGTTTCTGACAGGTAGCATGTAATTGGGTCTTGATTTTTCTTTGAATCTGATAGTCTCTTTAATTTGGGTAGTCCCTTATATTTATCCATTGATATTGTTGGGTTCACCACTGCAACTTTGCTTTTTGTTTTTTATTTGTCCCATCGGTTCTTTGTTTCATCTTTCTTCTTTTTCTTTAAAAAAAAATCAGTCACTTTTAGATGATTCATTTTCTCTCCACTATCGATTAATAACTGTATCTCTTTGTTTTAGTGTTTGAAGAGTGGGATCCCAAGGAATTTCAATCTATATCTTGCACTTGTAATAACCTACCTCCAGACTTATTATATTGCATATAGAATAAGAATTTCATAACCATCTACTTCTGTTTTCTTCCTTTAATTAATTTTTGCTATTTTTCATACTTAAACTCTTTCTATCTCCACAGTATATAGCTATTAATTTTGCTTGAAGCAATCAATTATCTCTTTTTTCATTTTTAAAGTTGTGATAAAATACACATGACATAATATGTATCACTTTTTGAACTATTTTTAAATGTATAGTTCTGCCATATTTAATGCATTCACAATGTTATGCAAATGTCACTATTCGTGGAAATTTTTCATCATCTCAAATAGAAAGTGTACCCACTAAAATAACAGTCTCCCATTCTCCCATTGCCCAGGACCCTTGTAACCACCATTCTACATTCTGTGCCTGTGAACTTGCCTATTGTAGATTTTGCTTCCAAGTCAGATCTCTTACACAATCTTCAATCTTTTGTGTTTGGCTTATTCCATTTAGCATCATGTATTCAAGGCTGGCCTGTTTTGTAGCATGGAACAGAACTTCATTCATTTTCATGGCTAAATAACATTTCATTGTAGATTTATTTTACATTTTGTTTACCATTCATCTGTTAATGGATACTTGGATTATTTCTACCTTTGGCAGCTGTGAACAATGCTGCATGAACGTTGGTGTACAAGCACTGATTGACATCTCTGATTTCAATTCTTCTGTGTCTATACCTAGAGTAGGGTTGCTGGGTTATTTGCTAGTCTTCCGTAGTAGTTGCTCCATTTTATGTCCCAACTCACAATGCTGTTCCACATCCTTATCAAACCTTTCATTTTCCTTAAAAATTTTTTACTTATCTTAGCCATTCTGGTGGGTGTGGGGGGTTCTATAATATTATGGTTTTAATTTGCATTTCTCTAATGACTATTGTTTTTGAGCAACTTTTCATGTGTATCTGATATTTGGAGAACTGTCCACTCATGTCCTTTACCCATTTTTGAATTGGGTTATTGAGCTTTTGGTTGCTAAGTTGTATATGTTCTTGACATTTTCTGAATAGTGGTCATTTATTAGATATGTAACTAAAAATATTTTCTCTCATTCTTTAGGTTGTACTTTTACTTGCTTGACAGTGTTCTTTAGGCCCAAATGTTTTCCAATTTTTTGTGTTATTTAACTTACACATTTTTTCTTTTGCTGCCTGTGCTTTTGGTGTCAGACTTGAGAAATCATTGTGAAATCCAAGGTAATAAAGATTCTACTTTTTATTTTCTTCTGAGAGTTTCTTAGTTTTAGTTCTTTAATTTAGGTCTTCATTGATTTTGAGTTATTTTTTACATAGGGTATGTGGTAAAAATCCAAGTTCATTCTTTTGCATGTGGGTAGCCAGTTTTCTGGAAAAGACATAAAGACCATTTTATGGAAAAGACTGTCCTTTCCTTACTGAGGCCCAGGCAGCCTTGTTGAAAATCATTATGTGAGGGCTTACGTTTGGGTTCTCTATTCCATTCCATTGGCCTGTAGATTTATCTTTGTACTAGTTTTGATTATCTTGGCTCTATAGATCTGAACTCAAGAAGTATGAGATTTTGTTTTTTTTCAAGATTGTTTTGACTTTTTGGGCCCTCTGCAAGCCATATGAATTTGAGTAAGAGGATTTCTATCTCTGAGGAAAAAAGTCTTTAGTATTTTTATAGAGATTGTACTGAGTCCATATATCACTTTGGGTAATATTGTGATGATAAAAATATTGTCTTCTAACCCATGGGATATCTTTTACTTTTGTTAAATCTGCCATTTCTTTTAGCAACGTTTTGTAGTATTTTGTATAAAAAAAGTTTCACCTCTTTTTTTGTATGCTATTGAAAATAGTTTCCTTAACTTTCTTTTCAGACTGTTCCTTGTGAGTGTATAGAAATACAACTGAGTTTTACATGTTAATTTTGTATCCTTAAATATTGAGTATGTTTATTAAGTCTAGCAGCTTGTGGGCATGTGTAATTTCTTTAGGGTTTTCTATACATAGGATCATATCATCTTCAAACAAGGATAAATTTATTTTTTCTTTTCTGATTGAATTCATTTTATTTCTCCTTGCCTAAGTACTCCATCTAAAATTTCCAGTACTGCATTGAATGGAAGTGGTGAGACCAGACATCCTGACTTGTGCCAATCTTAGGAGAAAAATGTTCAGTCTTTTACTAACAAGTGTGGAATGAACTGTGGATTTTTTAGATACATGGCCTTCATCATCATGTTGGGAAAGCTGCCTTCTTCTTTTTTTTTTTTGTACACAAATGGGGTACAACTTTTCATTTCTAAGTTGTACACAATGTAGATTCACACCATTCATGTAATCTTACATACATAGGAAAGCTGCCTTCTATTCCCAATATATGAAGTGATTTTTAACTTAAAAGTGCAATTGGACTTTGCCAAATGCTTTTCGTGTGTCCTCTGAGATGGTCTTTTAGTGTTGTGGTTCATTTTGTTAATGTGATGTAATTCATTGATTGACTTTCATATGTTGAACTATTCTCGTGTTGCTGGGATAAATCCCACTTAGCCATCTCTTTTATAGGCTATTGAATTTGGCTTGCTAGTATTTTGTTTAAAATTTTTGCACCTATATTCAGAAGGATCAGAGTGTAAAATGAGAAAAAAAAAGGTTTTTATTTTAATCATCTTGCTTACCATTCCCAGGGCTTTTCATTCCTTGGTGTAGTTGTAAATATCTATCTGTTCTAATTTTTCTTCTGGCTTGAAACACTTCCTGTAGTGCAGCTCTTCTGGCAATGAATTTTCTCACCTTTGATTTCTCTTTAAAATTCTTAATTTTGCCCTCAGATTTGAAAGAGATTTTCACTAATAAAAAATATTACAGCTTGGAGGTTTTTCTCTTCAGTACTTTAAACATATTTCTCCACTTTCTTCTGACTTGCATAGTTTTGGATAAGAATCTGCTGTCATTCTCATCTATGTTCACAGTATATTTTTTCTGTTTTGATGGCTGACAAGATTTTCTATCACCTTAAGATTTCTCTTTGGTACTGGTTTTCAGTAATTTAATTATCATGTATCTTGAAGGGTTTTTTTCTTTATTATTGTTTACTGCTCATTGAATTTCTTGGATCTCTCTGTGTGTATGTATACACACACACACACATATATGCATATATGCATTTAATCAACTTTGGTGGTAAATTTTCAGCCATTTTTTCTTTAAATATTTTTAAACCCCTCCCTTTCTGTGTATAACTCCAATTGTACATGTTAGTCTACTTCATATTATTTCACAGTTCACTTACACTTAGTTCTTTATTTTTTTAAGTAGTGTTTTTTCAGTTTTTATCCAACCTTTTATTTATTTTTTCCTGTTTGTGTTTCATTCTGGATAGTTTATGTTGTGATATATTCAAGTTCATTCCTTTCTGTGTTCTGTGATGTCTGATCTGCTATTAATCATGACCTGTGGGGCTTTTCCCCCCCTTCATTTCAGATAGTGTGCTTTTAATTTACACAAGTTGAATTTGGGTGTTTTTTAAGAAGCTTCTTGTCTACTCATCATGAGCATGTCTTACTCTACCTTGAACATGTGGAGCATTTATTTTTTATTTTTACAGACTGCATTTTGATTCATTGTACACAAATGGAGTACAACTTTTCATTTCTCTGGTTGTACGCAATGTGGAGTCATACCATTTGTGAAATCATACATGTACATAGGGTAATGATGTCTCTCTCAGTCTACTGTCTTTCCTTCCCCTACCCACTCCCATTCCATTTTCTCTACACAATCCAAAGTTCCTCCATTCTTCTTGTATTCCCCACCCTGCACTGTTATGTATCATCACCCACTTATCAGAGAAAACATTCGGCCTTTGGTTTTGTGGGATTGGCTCATTTCACATAGCAGGATATTCTCCAATATTTACCTGCAAGTGCCATAATTTTATTCTTCTTTATGGCTGAGTAATATTTCATTGTGTATATATACCAGTTTCTTTATCCATTCATCTGTTGAAGGTCATCTAGGTTGGTTCCAATATCTAGCTATTGTGAATTGAACTGCTATAAACATGATGTGGCTGCATCACTGTAGTATGCTGATTTTAAGTCCTTTGGGTATAAGCTGAGGAGTGGTATAACTGGGTCAAATGGTGAGTCCATTCCAAGTTTTCCAAGTGTTGTTCATACTGTTTTTCATAGTGGCTGCACCAATTTGCAACTTGTGGAGCATGATTGTAATAACTACTTTCACATCTGCATCTGTTAGTTCCAACATCTTTGTCACACCTAGATCTGTTCTTGTAGATTGAGTTTTTCTCTTTTGGCTATGGGTTATATTTTCCTATTTCTTGGCATGCTTGATCATTTTTTATTGGATGTCAGACATTGTGAGGTTTGCATTGTTGGTTTATGGATTTTGTTTATTTAAGAGATGCTGGCTTTTTTTCACTAGTAAAGTTATGTTGTGACTCCTTTTTAGATTTGCCCTTAAGTTTTGTTAGAATGGGTCCAGAGAAGCCTCACTCTACATGAATTTTATTCAACTACTATGGCAATACTATTACATATTTATGCTCTGTGAGTTACGAGTTCTTTCCACTTGGCTGGTCAGAGCACAAGATGTCCTCAGTCCTATGAGTTCTGAGAATTTCCTTCCTATTCAATTGCAATTGTTCTTTCTGCAGTCTTAGTTTCTTTGCACACATTCTTAGGTGGTGTCCAGGCAGAGCCTGCAGATGGGGATGGTGGGAGGACCTTCTTACAGAACTGTGGAACCCTGTCTTCATGCAGCAACTGCTTTCTGGTATTCTGCTTCACAAGGTCTGGTATTGAGAGTGGCCTTCTCAATCTCAAGCCTCCATCTCCTTTACCACTCAAGACCACTAGCCTGTGTTTGGATGCCTCCTTTTTGAACTGTGACCTGGAAATTTTCTCCAGTAATCTGGTACTTAGGGTTTACAGTTCAGCTTGTTTGTTTTCTAATGTCTAAAAATCCAATATTTTTAAATATCTTGTTTGCATTTATTGTTAATGTAGAAGAATAAATTGTGACTCAATCTTGACTGGAAGCAGGAGTTCTTCAAAATATATTTTTGATACAGATTTAGCTCATTATTTGTCTACCCTGCTTTTTTTCTTTTTTCTATTTTTTTCAATGCCAGGGATTGAACTGAGGGCCTATATGCATGCTTGGCAAGCACTCAACCACCGAGCCACATCCCCAGCCCACCGTGAGACATACTTTTAACTGCTATATGGTATTATATTGTATAAATAGATCACATTTTGTTTAGCTATTCTTCTATCATTGGGCAATTGTATTGTATTGTTTGTTGGTTTTTATTACATTTTATAAATAACACTGCCCTCAAGAGGCAAATATCCAGAAATAGAATTTCTGGTTTACAGGATATGTTTATTAATAGATTCAATAGGTAATTACCAAATTATTTTTCCAAGTAGATGAGTGCTATTTACTCCCATCAACAGTATGTGAAAGTAACTCCTCACGTTATCTTCAAAACATTAGATTATCAGACACAAAAAATTTTGGTAATGTGGTTAGTGGAAACGATGACTTATTACTATTTTAACTTTCATTTTCCTGACCATTAGCAATGTCAAGCACGTCTTCACCTGTTCATTGGTCTGTGCATTTCACTGCTTTTCTGGGTTACTATGGATATTCCTTCACTCCTTTTCCAATTGGATGATTTTTCTCTGTTATGGATTTATAAGTATTTGAAACATTTTGTAACATTTTGGCACCAAACCTTCATTTGTTACTATTGGTTGCAAACATTTTTTTCAGTGTTTCAGTTTGCTTTCAGTTTCCACCTATGGTGTACTTTCTTGAGCATTGATGATTTTTAATGTTGATGTGGCCAAACTTAATTGTTTTTTTGCCCTAGTTTTCATTTTATCACATAAGAAAGTCTTTTCTATTCTAAGATGATGAAATAAATTTACGTTTTTGAAAGAATCTTATTATTTGCTATTTTACTGTTAGGGGTTTGAACATTTTAGAATTTATTTTATAAATGTGAGTGAGATCCAATCTTATTTTTTCCAGACAAAGAGTCAGGGATTCCAGCCTAATTTTCTGATAGTTCATTCTTTTATTTTATTTTTTTTCTGGGTGGGTGGTTTTATTTTTTATTTTTTAGATAAGAGTAGAATGTATTTTGACATATTATATATTCATAGAGTATAACTTGCCATTCTTGTGGTTGTACATGACGTGGAATTTCATTGGTCATGTATTCACATATGAACATAGGAATGTTATATCCATTCATTCTGATGTCTTTCCTATTGATATATGCTACCATCATGATCATCTACTGGGAGCCATGCTCTGTAAGAGGTATTTTATGTGCCTTTCCTCGTCTCCTTATCCCACCAATTCTATAAGGCACTAGCATTATCCTTATTGAGGCTTAAACAGATTAAATAATTTCTTCTAGGAATAATGGCTAGCAAGCAATGGTGGCAGAATTTGGAAACTACATAAATATGGAATGAGCTAGAGCTGGGAGGTCTGTGGGTTATTCAGAGAAGTAAGCCTAGGAGGATTTGGTGGAAGTACAAACAACTAGTTAGAGAGGATTTATGAAGCTTGTTCCTATTGATTATGGCCTGGATAATTCTTCACATGGTTGCAGGAGCCATCCTGTTCCTTGCAGTGTCCCTGGTCTCTGCTCACTGCATACTAAGAACTCCTGGCCGCTCTTCCTCCCTACTTCTACTTCCTGCTTATGATAGTAAAAAACATCTCCAGACATTGCTGATTGTCCCCTAGGGGCAAAATTGCTCACTGTTAAGAACCACTAATTTAGATAATATTAACTGTTATGAATTATCAATATCAATTATTAACCATCATTAATGATAATGATATTGATTCTAATTATCAACAGTCATTCATCATAATATTCTTCCTGGTGCTGGTGCATGTTTGTAGCCGAAGGACAGAGGCTTTTGGTTTCCCTTTAAGTCACACCTTCTCAGCAATTTCCTAGCCCAGCCTGTGAGTCCTTGCTCAGCCTGCCAAGAGCGGAGTCTGCTTCTCCTTGAAAATGTGTAGAGCTCGGGGTGGCGGGCTGCCTGCGCCAGGCTCGGGTGAGCTCAGGAAAACACATGCAGGGAAGGGCAGGAGTCTCTGGGGCTTTGAGTGGTTCACATTTTCTTTTAAAAATATTTTTCAGCATTTTGTTGACAATGTATGAAAGTGGAAAAATAAAGCTCTGTTGATGTCAAACAATCCAGCCGGGATTTAGTGTGGCGAGGAGCCTTCCACATTCATGACAGGCATCTGCCGTAAACACGTCTGTTGTCTCCAGCGTCCAGCCCAGCACCCTCTGAATGGAGAGCTGCACAGGATCATCAGGACCCATCTTGGGGTCCTGATCAGGACCCCAAGTTGGGGTCTTCAAAGTTGCAATCTGTTTTCATATTCCAAAATGCGGTGCATGATCCAGGTTAATTTAGAACAGTGTCTTTAGTCTGGTCATTTAAGATCTTGCATTTTAAAATCTAGAAAGATAACAAAAATGAACACTCATCACTGTTGAAAATAATTTGAGTGGGAACATGTAAGTCCTCTCATTTCTGCTACTGAAGACTGCTGTCCTGCTGGACTCAAGAGGCCCAGTTCCATGAATCTCTTTTCCAGCCTCCTGATCAGCCTCACTCTCCCCTCTTGCCTTGAGGATTTGGGTAGAGACTTTGATAAGACCCATGTGATATCAGGAACCTGGACATCTGCAGTTGGCTCCTCCCCATTCCGGCCAGTGCCTGAGCCAGGTAAGGAAGCTGGGTCCTGCCCAGACAATAGATCCTTTGGCCAGTCTTGGTCGGTGCTTCCTGTTCATGCTTCCTTTTTAAAACTCATTCCAACTCTCCAGTCTCCAGTGCCACTGTCCCACCACCACTGGTTCTGTCACTTGGGTCCCCCAAGCTCTGGGCTCACCCTTCAGCCCTGTGGATGAGGCTGGGAGCACTGGCTAACCTGGGGGGTCCCTGAGGGCAGACCCAGGTCTCCCTCCTAGTTTCTGAGGTCCCTACCTTTTGAGGTAGGCGGGGGAGGGTGTCTCCAGTGTAGACCACCAGATAATTGGGCTCAGGGAAATAATACTGACCAACTGGAGCAAGAATGGTCCTGTGGTTGTCACCTGTGTGGACCCGGGCTGTCACAACAGACACAAACTTAGAGGCAGAGAGGAAGGGGTGGGACTGGGGCTGAGCCCTTCCCTGCAGAGGCCATGGAGTCCCCCCCAGGCTAGGGCTGAGTAGGGCAGAGTGTGCTGCAATCTTGGTGAATATTCAGGTGATGTGTCCCTGTGGTTAGCTCCTGCCTATGCAAACAGTCACCTGGGAAGGGGAGGCAGGCAGACAGTCCAGTGGCAGCATCAGGGAAGAGCGGGGGAGGGAAGCAAGACAGCTCCTGGAGACTGGCGGAGAGAGGCCCTATTGAGTCCCAACCATGGACAGCTTGACCTGGGGTGCCTGCATCCTCTGCTTGCTGAGCCCATTCGGAGTCGTGAGTAGCCAGCTCAGACCCTCCTGCTTCTTCCACTGGGTTCCACTTCTGGGAGCCATGGGGCATTTGGGGGCTCAGCTGGAGATCCCATTGTCTTTCTGCAGGAGGGGGGAGTCCTTCCCTATCAAGCAGGTGGCAGCCATGGCTTGGAGAACTTCTGATTTTGCTGGCTCCGTCCTCCCCGTCCCTTCTCCAGGCAGTCTGCTCTTACTATGAACATGTCCTTCCTGGAGTCAAGCCAAGCTCACCTCTCTGTTGCTTCCCCCAGGTCCTGGCTGTGCCCTCTTGGGGTCACAGAGACTGGCTGCCCTGGAACTGGGGCTACAAGGCCAGGTCCTCCCCTTCACCACCCCAAATCTGCTCTTTCTCTAAGCCAGGCAGGCCTGTGGCTTTCACATACTCCTCCCCTGTGAGGGTCTCAGGTCCCCTATCCTGTGACTTCTTCAGCCATCTTCCACTTTGGTGGCCTCCTTTGCAGAGGATGTGGCCAGGGACTGGGCAGTTAGTGCCCACCAGCTGTTCCTGTTCTGACATTAAAGGACTCTTCTTCTCATGATGCCCAAACTGAAGAAGCTTCTGGCAACCAACTATTATTGCTCATGGCCTAGGAGGCTGGAGCATGGGATAACAGGACAGAGAGCCAGCCCGGGTGTGCTACAAGTTCCCAGCCCATCTTCTGAGTTTCTGCAAGTGACAGCAGGGACTAGAGGGCAGTCATGGAGTCCTGGACAGGACCTCACATTACCTAGGACTGCTTCTTCCCCTGCCTTGTCAGGGGGCTGCCACTTCTCCCTAGCACCTTCGGGCATCTGGTCTTAGGCACACAGGCTTTTTCACGAATCCTGGAAGCATGAAATTAGCTGTGTGACCTGCGGAAAGTTCCTGCTCCTCTTCCTGAGGCTTCCTCGTCCCTTTTGTAAAAGAAAATTTCATCTGTTAATCAGGGCTGTGTGCTGAGTGGGATCTGATTTGTCAAGGCCTGGGCATGAGTTTGCAATATGGGTCCCTTCTACTACTGGCTCCTCCTGGGGTGGGGGACATTCCCTTCCTCCCATCTGTGTGTACCCAATAGTGAAAACTTTCTTTTTAGGAGGGGACCTTAGATCAGTGGGTGTCGTTCAGCAGCTGGTGCAGTATCAGTGTCAGGACTAGAACTAAGTCATTGTCTCCCAGAGTGGGGTTCAGTCCCCAGAGCCCCAAGGTGAAGAATAGTCACTGATGGGGAGGCTGGGTGTCCAGGGTGATGGAGTATCCCTTCATGAGTGAGTGGAGATCAGTATAATGTAAGTGGGGTGATTCATCAGGAGCATTTGGGTAAGTTTTGGAATGGCCCATCTTTTTGGCTCCATGTCTTTATTTCTCCCTGCAATTTGCACCTAGCAGCTGGTCCTGGGACCACACATCCCAGGTCATTATATGGGCTTCCCTGAATTTGCTCCTTCTCTTAGGAAGTATGGGGCTGCCTGGTCATGTTTTGAGTGGCAGGCTGTTCAGCTTGGGCTCTGGTTCCTTTGGCCTCAAGAATTCCCCCAGACTGATCATAAGAAGATGTCCCAGAAAGGGACAGGGTCTGCAGACAGTGGAGTAGAACGACAGAGATTGCAGCTCTCCAAGCACTGCAGGGTGACAGGCTGCCTGTCTAAGAAAGTCACTCTTATCTGTTTGGGGTGCTGACCTGTTGGTCAGTCAGTTTTCATTTTCCTCAGAATTCCTGCCTTTGACTCCCAGCTCCCTAGAGAACCATAGATCTCTGCACATCCTCAGCTCCATCCCAGTTGGTCTCCTGTTGGTTCATGAGGCACACCTTCAGAAATACTGCTAAATTTCCAGAAAAACCACTTGTTTTTCAGATTCCAGAGAGCATTCCCTGTGGTTACTGGACAGCACCAGATTCTGGGAGGCTCCTAAAGCTGTAATCCTTCATGAGTCTAAACCACATGTGAAAGCAATTAATTATCTTTCCATCCATAAACTCACCCACCTGCCCATCCTGATATGGCACCTCACTCATCCACCATGCATCATCCATGTATCCAACCATCTATCTCTATCTGTATGTATGCATATCATCCAGCATGGCAGTCATTCATCCATTCATCCATCCATCCAACCAACCATTTATCCCTCTCTCCCTCCATCCATCTATTCATCCATCATCCATCCATCCACCTCTTCATTCATCCATCCATCCATCATTCATCCATCCATCCATCCATTCATCCATCCATTCATCCACCTATTCATCTGTCCACCCATCCCTTCATCCATTTGTCAATCCATCCATCCATCCATCCGTCCATCCATCCTTTCATCCATCCATCCATTCATCTATTCATCCTTCCACACATTACATTCATTTGTTCCTTCACCTTAGCCATGTACCCATCCATGTGCTAGTTCATTTATCCATACACTCACCTACTAATCTATCCATTTATTCATGGATCCCTGCTACAGTCTCCCTGAAAGTAGAACCTGAGACAAAGGTGAGAAGTCAAGCCTGGTTTTCAGTGGGCTAAGGTGGAGGTTGGCAGGTCTGCATTCCTTCTGGAGACTGCAGGGGAGAATCCCCACCCTGGCCTTTTCCTTGGCTTGTGGCCCCTTCTTTCATCTTCAGAGCCAGTAGTGCAGCAGTGTAGCTTCTTTACATCTCAATCTGTCCATCAACACACCTCCTCTGACTC
This sequence comes from Glaucomys volans, assembly GCA_020662805.1. Classification (NCBI taxonomy): domain Eukaryota; kingdom Metazoa; phylum Chordata; class Mammalia; order Rodentia; family Sciuridae; genus Glaucomys; species Glaucomys volans. The sequence continues at coordinate 241,939 of JAJEJO010002376.1, forward strand.
TGACCTCCTGCCTTTCTCCTACAAGGACTCTTGTGACCACATCAGGCTCACTCAGATGATCAAGGATACCGCCCCATCTCAGGATCCTCCACCCAATCACATCTGCGAAGTCCTTTGACGTGTAAAATCACATATTCATGGGCTCTAGAGATTGAGATGTGAACATCCTTGGGGGCTATTGTTCTGCCTATCAAGGTAGTTGATGCAGACTTGCTTCCATGGAGCAGGAGGGCAGAGTGGTGTGGGGTGAGGCCTAGCACGGAGAGGGAGGAAAGGCCACTACACGGAGTGACCTGCTCACTGCTATGAGACCTCCAAAAGCAGTTTGTTGAATGTGCCTCAGAACTTATTTCCATGGATGGAAAGGAGAAACATCTGTCCAGATGTTTCTCTTCCCTTCCTTTCATATGTCTGAGCGTCCATCCAACATACTTGGAAGTCCTGTGATGCAGGCTCGTGTTTAGGATTGGGACACAGAACTGAGTCAGGCTTCATGTTTGTCTCTTCAGGTCACTCAAGTCAAGGATCCAGATGAGCATAGGTGGCTCGGCTCATCCTGCTAACTCTTTCCTGCAGGCTCTGGGCCACGTGCACCCAGAATGTGGCTTCATCGCCCAGCTGAGAGAAGATGAGAGGGCCTGTCTACAGGCAGCAGAAGGGATGCCCAACACCTCCCTGAGTATGGGGCCTAGGGGAAGCAATGGTATCCCCAATTCCCTTATCTCCTCCAGCTTGGTTGCTGGGCGTGCTGGACCAGCTGTCTACCTTGTGTCTCCCATCTCTCCATCTAGGCTGCCCTAGGACCTGGGATGGGTTGCTGTGCTGGCCAGCAGCAGGTTCTGGCGAGTGGGTCACCCTCTCCTGCCCTGCATTCTTCTCTCACTTCAGCTCAGAGCCTGGTGAGTGTCCTGGGTGGGGTGGTGGAGGGAGGTGAGGTGATTTCATCTGGTGGGGGGTGAACCATTGCTGGCTTCGGGTCCAGGCAGCCCTGGATCTGAATGCTACCCTTCCTGCCTCTGGTGCCACCCTGGGCAAGTCACTCAATGCTGGTCCCCTTCCTGCTGAACAAGAACAAGACACTAACCTCACATGGGGAGGATCCAAGGGTGGAGCATGGAAGCGCTGGACCTGGGGGCTGGTATCAAACAAGATCCTCCAGCTGTTAGCCAGAGGGTAGAGGAGGACAGCCTGTCTGCCTGGAGACATGACCAGCTGTCTAGGATGGGAGGTGGACGGGCGCCTGCTGCTCTGCTTCCCTCCCTTTCAGTCTCTCTCAAATGGACAGTCCCTCCAGGGACAGAGGGGCTGTTTTCTTTCCTGCTGCCCTTAGGATGTTGAGGGTCTAACCCACCACTGCCCCTTAAGGGAGTGGTTCCTTCTGTTTAACAGAGGGCACCTTGGAGGCCAGAGAGGAAAGACCCAGGGACCCAGAACTAAGCCCTCTCAGGGGCCTCACCCTCTCTCTATCCCCAAGCACTCTGTGCAAATGCTACCAGGGCCATCTGATGCTCCAGGGCTCCTCCCACTCCTCTGGGGGAGGGGTGGGGTGCTGTAAGGAGAGACTCTTGCTTCCCTCCCAGGGTCTGTGAAACGGGACTGCACCATCACCGGTTGGTCAGATCCCTTCCCACCATACCCTGTGGCCTGCCCAGTGCCCCTGGAGCTGTTGGCTGAAGAGGTAAGAGCCTCCTAGGATCTTGAAGGAAGGGTTGTCATGGACGTATGTATGGGTGACAGACTGCACAACTAAGGGACCACCATTCCCATTCTCGCCATCAGTTGGAACATTAATTACAGCAGGTGCCCAGCAGCAGGCAGTGGAGTGTCTGGCAGAGGAAAGTCGCTTAATAATTTGCTCAAGGGTGACACATAGGCCATTTTGCTTGGAGGGAGGGGTCTTGGGGAGGCAGATGGGCTGGCTCCCATCTTCTTGGCGAGCCTTTCTGTGACTGGCTCTCCAGAGTGGTTCCTGAGAAACGAAAGCTCCTGGAAGCACCGGCCAGTGCCTCCCTCCCCTGGTCTTCCATCTGTGGGGCGGTGTACGTGGGGTGTGGGTGAGCGGGAGGGACTCAGCCCGGAAGTGATAGCAGAGACCCCAATTCCAGCCAACGCCTCCCACACAGAGCAGGGTGCTTCTTCCATGCTCACAATCCCAGTTCTCTCTCCCCTCAGCTCTGAAAGTTAAAGATGAGTGTGTTCATTTTTCCAATGAAAAAACTGAATCAGAGAGGGGCAGGGGCTGCCTGAATTGCACAGGAGAGCTCAGATGGGGGCCAGGGACTGGACTCCTGCTCCCGTCCCTCGCCTGCATCCTCCATCTCAGGGGCTTGGGAGGGACTCCGATGGATCCGAACACCTGGGCATGGAAAGAGCTTGTCCCTGCCTGCCCATGGCTGTGCCTCACTGCCCTGGCTGTCCCAGTGTATGGGGACGTTGTGTTCCCTAGCTGGTGAGCACACTGGCTGTCAATAAATAGCCAATTTCCTCTTGGGCTTTTGTCATTCCTCAGGGATGGGTCTCTGCGGCTGTCTTTTCTCACCCCCAGAGCAGCAATGAGTGCTAAGCATCTCCAACCCCCACCGCTGCCCTCCCCACCCACTCTCCCCAGCTGGGCAGGGGGAGGGCAGCTGCAAGCAAAAGCCTCCAAGCATAGAGGAGCTTCCTGTGGTGCCCAGACCCCTCCGCCCTAAATGGGGAGAGCTGGGGTGGAATTGCTCATCTCCAAGCCTCCCTTTCCCTGAAGGCTGAGGCTTTGTCTCTCCTCTCCCCAGAAAGCTTATTTCGCCACGGTGAAGATCATCTACACCACGGGCCATAGCATCTCTATTATCGCCCTCTGTGTGGCCATTGCCATCCTGGTTGCTCTCAGGTTTGCCATTCTCACCACCTTCAAGAACCTTCACTGGCTCCCTATTGCTCAGAGGTCCAAGTCTGATTCTTGGTTCCCAGACCTAGGCAACATGTCTGTTTCTAACCTTTCCTTCCCCTTCTCCCACTGCGTGGACCATCCTTTCACACACCAGAACTCACTCCTACCGCCACACCTTGGCTTACGTAGAGCTTGTGATTGCAATGCCCTCTTTTTTCTCAGTGCGTTTACATCTGCTCAAAATTCAAAGCTCTGCTCTCATCTGCTTCTGAGAGTCCTCTTTGCCGCCTGTGTTCAGCTCTTCTTGACTGTCCAAGCCTCTGAGGCCTTTGCCTGTTTTAATGACTCTCCAGTGTTCGAAGTCTGAGTCCCACATGGGCCTGTGCTGCCCTCTGCCTCAGGGGCAGAGTCTCTGATCACGCAGGATGCTCCCACAGGCAATCCTCTGCCATTTCTGCCATTGTGAGCCGAGACCAGGGCTCCCTGAAGGCAGGGCTCAGAGCTTTCCTCTGTTGCTGCACCTCCGCTGAGCCCAGGGCCATGGCTGGTCACTGACCTGCAGGGCTACAACTCCAAGTCCAGCTCAGTCCAGCTCCACTTACTCCTGCTTGACTGGCTTGTATTCAGCTCACCTCCGCCCAGCCCAGCCCAGCCCAGTCAGGCCCCTGTCATAGGAACCCCAGACAGGTGCCCTGGCCCACCTGGCCTCCTGTTCCTCATCTCTTCCTGTCCCCTCCAGGAGGCTCCACTGTCCCCGGAATTACATCCACACCCAGCTGTTTGCTACCTTTATCCTCAAGGCGGGAGCAGTGTTCCTGAAGGATGCCACCCTCTTCCACAGTGACGACACCGACTACTGCAGCTTCTCCACTGTAAGGCCTTGGGGGAGGGGCAGACCCGAGACCAATGTGCCTGCCCTGTGGGCAGACCCCTCGCGGCCCATTCCAGAGCAGGAAAGGGCCCTTCCCCCTGCCCACCCCCAGCTCAGGCCATGCCTTCCCAGGACCACCATGCCCATCCGTGCCCTTGCCCGTCCTGCCATCTCCACTCCATTGTCCCCATTCCTTTCCATAGTCCACAGCCATCTTTTGCTCTGCCCAGACTTTAATTCTCTGCATCTCATTTCTTACCTCCTTTGTCCATTTGTGGCTGGGCAGAGCTGGGCCCCTCCTTCCAAAGCACACAGAGAGGGTACACAATGCATACAGAGCTGGGGACCACCAGGTGGAGAAAGCCAAGTGCTGGGAGAGAGGGAGAGAGGGCTTCAGGGAGGAACTGGCTTTGGAGCTGGGGCAGCTGGGACAGGGAGTTGGGGAGGAAGGACGAGTCAAATGGAGGGAAAAGTGTGAACCAATTCTCAAAGACAGGAGTGCTGGGATGTGGCCCTGAGGCCAGAATTTATAAAGCGGGTGGGGGATTTAGGGGAGAGAAGTGACTGAAAGTAGAGGGAGTAGGGTACAGGGCCAAGGCTCAGCACCTGCAAGGCTCTTTAAAAGTCTGCAGGAAATGAACAGATAAGTGAATGAAGAAACCAACAAATGACCTGAATTAATTAATGAAACAATGAATAATTGAAAATAGTGAGCACTTATTATGTGCCGGGTATTGCACTAAGTGCTTCAGATGTAGGATCTCCTTTAATCTTCAAAATGCCTTGAAGACCAAAGCATCACTTCAATCCCACTTTGTCAATGAGGGGAAACTGGCAAGGTTGCCCAGCTGTGTGGTGGGGGAGCTGAGCCTGAGCCCCGGCCCCTTGGGTCCAACGGTGGTGCTGTGCTCACCCTGACAGGGGAGTGAGTGTGAATGAAAGGTTGAGTGCGTGTGTCTGAGCTGTGCTTGGGTAAACGCTCCAGCCTCATGGCTCCCAAACCAGGAAGGATGGGGTAAAGGTGAGAATCCAGTCGCAGCAGCTCTTATGCAGAATTGCCACTGACCCCTACCATGAAGCAACAGGATGCGTGCTGAGAGTTTTTCCTCTCACCGATGAAAAGCTGACGCACGAAGGTTGTGTGGCTAACAGACGATAAATTTGAACCCCTCCTCTCTGGATCCCAGATCTGTGCTGTGAGCCACTACATCATACTACCACGACCCCTCTAGGGAATCTCAAGCAGTCACATAGCCCAGCCTAAGGTCAAGGGTGCCTGGAGGTTCAGGGTCTCCATGGAGCAGGGGAGACCTGGATGCTGGGTACAGTGTGTGTGTGTGTGGGGGGGATCCCAGCTTTAAAGCACCCAGGTATCCTGCCCCCAGGTCCTGTGCAAGGTCTCTGTGGCCACCTCCCACTTCGCCACAATGACCAACTTCAGCTGGCTGCTGGCCGAAGCTGTCTACCTGAGCTGCCTCTTGGCCTCTGCGTCTCCCAGCTCAAGGACAGCCTTCTGGTGGCTGGTTCTTGCTGGCTGGGGTGAGTACCTAGGGCTTTTTGGGAAACCTGGGGGGCTGGAGGGCTGGGAAGGCCCAGGGTGCTTACACAGAGGCCCTTCCCCTCAGTGGGGGTGACTCCGCAGCCCAGAGAGGGAAGGAATGGGCCACAGTCCTACACCAGGTGTTGGAGAGCGAGACTGGATCCCTGCATCCTGGGCCCTTGTCAGGTCCCGCCTTTGTGGCCAGCAGTGGTGGTGGGAGGTGAGGGCCAATCTCAAAGCCAAGGATGCAGCACCCCTTCACTTGAGTCTCCTCTGTGCCCCATAGGGCTTCCCATGCTCTGCACTGGCACCTGGGTGGGTTGCAAGTTGGCCTTCGAAGACATTGCGTGAGTCTGAACGGCCTCCTCAATTCACCCACATCTGGGGTTCTGGGGTGTGGAAAGGGCTATCTCTCCCAGTAGGAAGAGAAAGAGGAGGCATTCCCCACGAGGGTGGGGGCAGGAAGTAGGGAGAATGCCTGCAGTTAGCACAGAAAGGGCAGGAGCCCAGGCAGAAGGGACCCAGAGGGCCAGCGTGTGGGGCTCATGTGGGTTGGGAGCGTGTGGAGCTGTCAGTGTGTCTCCTGATGTGTGCGGGCCACCTGGGGCGAATTTTAGATAAGTCCATTCTTACAGGTGAGAAAAAGGGTGAGCCCTGCCTGCACGGGGGCTCCTCTTTAGAAGGCCGCCTATGTGTGTGAAAAAGAAGATAAGGCGGGAGGGAGGTGGGGTGAATGCCACCGAGGAGAGGAGCCCAGGAGAAGCCAGAGGAGAGAGGTTGGAGGAGCACAGCTTCCTGCAGAAAGAGGACGCCCACATCAGCCCTGGCCTGCGCTCTCCCTAGGTGCTGGGACCTAGACGACAGCTCCCCCTACTGGTGGATCATCAAAGGGCCAATCGTCCTCTCCGTTGGGGTCAGTTCCTGGGGCCAGTGTCCTTTTGCTTTATTCAACCAGCCTCCTTGGGTCCCTCAAGGGACTGTACACAGCCATCTGCAACAGGAAACACCTCCAGGCATGGAATCGGGAACCCTGGGTCCCACCTCACTCTGCTGATTCTCTGGGTGCGGGTTCCTTGCCTCCAGATCACATTCATTGGAACAGGGGGTTGCCATCAACGCAACGCGCATGCTTCTAGCTCAGAGTCTCCATGAGTGTGGTGTGCTGGTTGCCAATTACGCGGTGTCGGGTGAGAGGCCGGGGTTGGGCATAAGCAAAGCCTGGGCAGGGGAGCAACCATTCCAGACTACCACCTGTAACGCGGGACAGCGAGGTCTGTTTGCGTGGAGCTGAGTGAATTTTCCCAACTTAGCAGTTGTAGAGAGTAATGGGCATCTGCTTTGAGGCAGAGAAGACTCAGAGGAGACTGAAGGCAGGTGGCAAGGCCTGGCCCTCCCACCCTCGCTCCCAGATCTGGAGAGGGAGGGGGACCTAAGCCTTTCATGTCCTCTGAACTCCTCATGTGGGACCTCAGGTCTCCAGGCTACAAGTTCCAGAACCATGATCTGTGTGCATCCTTCCATTGGCACATCCCTGTGCCTCAATGACTTGGGGTTTCTAGTTGGGTTCCTCTTTAGGCCACCCAGGGATGTCCCTGACCCTTGTTTTCTCTTCCTGTACCTTGTTTCCAGGTGAACTTTGGACTTTTTCTCAATATTATCCGCATCCTGCTGAGGAAACTGGAGCCAGCTCAGGGGAGCCTCCACACCCAGTCTCAGTATTGGTATGGGTACCGTGGGTGGGTGGGGAGCAGGGAGTGTGCGCGCCTGTGCACACAAAAGCTCACGTGCCCTTGTGGCTCTGTGTGTGTGTGTGTGTGTGTGTGTGTGTGTGTGTGTTGGGCGACACCGAGGGAAGGCATGGGGGAGATTCCAAGTGGTTCTGTCTCATCCAGCCATCCAGCCAGTACTCATGATCCCAGCCCTGTCCTCTTTCCTATGTCCTCAGAGAAAACAGGTCTTGTCCCTGCCCTCCAGCAGATCACAGTATGGGAAAGATGAGTGACCATGCCAGTATGCCAGTTAGGCTGAGGAGAGCTGGGGTCCATTTCCACAGGGGCCTAGAGATGGGGATCTTCCCAGACAGCGGGAGAGGGAAGTCTGGGAAGCCTTCCTGGAAAAGTGGTCTTTACTAGACTTTGGAGCAAAATGGAATGAGAGCCCTTAACAGAGGGTTCAGCAGCATCCAGAGCTCCAAAGTCAGGAAGCCCAAGATGAGTGGGAGGAGGGGGTGTTCCAGGTTGCCAGGGAGGCCATGGGGAGGCTGTGGCAGTGCGAGTGGACAGGGCCCACACCTGTTTCTGGGAGCCTAGTGTCTTCTCCACAGGCGCCTCTCCAAGTCAACACTTCTCCTCATCCCGCTGTTTGGAATCCACTACATCATCTTTAACTTCCTGCCCGATGACACTGGCCTGGGCATCCGCCTCCCCCTTGAGCTGGGACTGGGCTCCTTCCAGGTGAGGGTCCCCACAGGTACTTTTTCCCTCCAAGTACTTCTGCAGAAAGCTTTGGCTAGCTTCAGAATAAGGTGAAGGCTACTACTCTGCATCTATCTGTTCACCTATCCCTCTGTCTCTCCTTTTCCATCCATTCTCCCTATTCTGTCCACCTATCCACTCACCCATCCATCCATCCATCCATCCATCCATCCATCCATCCATCCATTGATACATTCATCTTATCTATTCAACTTTTACTGAGCACCTATTATGTGCTGGACAACATGCATATTTTTTTCTTTTTTTTTTTGTTCCAGGGATTGAACTCAGGGGCTCTCAACCACTGAACCACACCCCCAGCTTTATTTTGTATTTTATTTAGAGACAGGGTCTCACTGATGTTGCCCAGGGTCTCACTAAATTGCTGAGGCTGGCCTTGAGCTAGCCATCCTCCTGTCTCAGCCTCCCAAGCTGCTGGGATTACAGGTGAGCGCCACCACATCTGGCCAACATGCATATTAATAAAGGATGCAGAAATAAAGAAAATCAAGAGAAACTGGTTGAGGTGTCACATGCCTTCAATCCCAGTGACTTGGGAGGCTAAATCAGGAGGATCTTACATTTGAGTATAGCCTTGGACAACCTTTCTTCAAATAATAAATAAAGGGCTGGGAATGTAGCTCAGTCAGAGAGCACCTCTGGGTTCAATCTGAGCCAGAGAAATGAGCTCATAGTACAGTCTGGGCAGGCTTGCTATGACAACGATATGAAACAGTGTATCTGGCACACAGTAAGTGATGAGTGCATCTAAATTTCCTTTTGGCAAACACTGGGCCCAAGCCGTAGCCTGGCGGTGGTGTGGAGAGCGTAGTAGCAAGACTATGGTGGCCTTGAGGTCAGGCCCAACTGTTCTTACAGAGTCCTTCCTCTCTGATCCACAGGGCTTTATTGTTGCCATCCTCTACTGCTTCCTCAACCAAGAGGTATGTGGTTCTCCGAGCTCTCCCTTGCTCACTGAGCTCCCACTGCCACCAAACCTAAGCCCCCCATCCTGCCCAGCTCAGACTGACTCCTGTGATCCTTAACTCCCATGATCCTTTGTGGGAATCTGTGCCCAGCTCTTTGATCAAGCTGAACCTGAATGCTTTTTGTAAATATCTTTGACCCACCCCTCCTCTGAGCTGGGGCAAATTCTACTGCCTGCTCACTAGGAGGTGGACGAGGTCTTTCAAGGATCAGAGAAAGTGGGGGAGGGAGTAAGCCAGCTGGGAGAGAGACAGAGAGAACAGAGACAGAGGAGCTGAGAGAATCAGGCAGATGTACTGAGAATTAGGGACACAGAGTCAGAGAGAAAGATCCAGAGCACAGCATGGGAAACAGCACCTAGAAAAGGCACAACTGGACCAATCAGAGATGGAGGCAGACACAAATAGACTAGATGGCACTGCTGCTGTGCTCATAGAGGCATGGGAAGATGGCAGGCAGGAAAATGCCGCCCAGAAGACCCTGTGGATTTCTGCCCTTAGGACAGTCTTGCTCTGGGGAGAGATGGGAGAACTTAGCTTCTAGCAGATTCCCAGGCCCTTCTGCTATGCAGGTGGACGGGCTCACGGGCTCCCCCTGGTGGCCATGGATTTGCCTCTCGCTCTCTGGTGGAGACCTGGCTGCCTACTGCATCTCTGCCCACTACTGCTTCTTTCTCTCTGGCTCCCTGGGCTCTCAGTGCAGCCTCTCTGAGTCCCATGAGCCTTAGCTGGTGCCTGGAGTCCAGGCCTGCAGTGTGAGGGTGTGGCAGATCATGCAGACTCTGGGTGTTGTGGGAACCGTAGGGGTGGAGGCAATGAGAGGTAGCCTCTACTGAGGCCAGAAGGGTCTGGGAAAGGAGTTTCCACAGGTAGTTATGGAGGGATCTATCCCAGGAAGCAGTGTTGGAAACCAGATGCCTCTGGTGCTGGGGAGCTTACTACCCACCCAGAGTGCTTTCTGTTTTCAGCAACTGTGGGGAGACATCTTTACGTGAGCAGGAATCTGTATCCCTTTTATCTTTATTGCAGCCCCAGCTCAGCTCTGTCAGGCAGGTCCAGGCGCTTGGCCACCCACAGTCCTGTGAGATGTGAAGATATAGACAGGTCCTCCCCACACCCCCTGGCTACTTTTATTTCTCTCAACTACAGGCCTCACACAGAGGTCTGAGTCTTCTCTTCCTTCAGCCATGTTCTCTGGACAGATCCCCACATTTGAACTTCCAGAATTGAACCCTCGTAGGGGTAGTTGAAGTCACCCAGGGAGGACAGAAGAGTAATTTGGCTAGGAGACTCAAGAAAGCACCCGCAGAGGTCTCTAACCAGACCCAGACACAGGCAGTGCTAAAAGGCAGAAAAAGAACTTAAGGCAGTGGCCAGCAATACTCAGAGGAAGGAGGAAGCAGTATTCTCCAGAGGCAGTACTCTGCAGTGCCTGTGGTCAGCTGTGGCTTCTCCTGCCCTCTGTTGCTTCTCCTACCTGACTCTCTCTGTGCCCCTAGTCTCACTGGGGTGAGCAGTGGAGTGGCAGTGGACGTTCCTAACATCCTCTCCCTTATCTCTGGAGGTGAGGACTGAGATCTCACGGAAGTGGCATGGCCATGACCCTGAACTGCTGCCAGCGCGGAGGACCTGTACCAAGTGGGCAATGCCTTCCCGCTCGGGGCCGAAGGTGCTGACATCTATGTGCTAGGTGGGCCACAACGTGCCTGGAGGCCACACCTGAACTGGGGTAGTGAAGTGGGCCCACCAGCCTCTGGAAGAGCAAAACCATCTTCCCTGCCTCTGTGCCTGACTTTTCTCTTGGTCCTTTTATGTCGACTGCTAACTTCATGGGTTCTGTGTCTCTGCCCAGTAGGTCCTCTTCCTAGAGTCTGGGGCCACAACCCAAGGCTGCGAGGAACCCGTGAACTTGCACATGAACAGATACTCGCTTGAGTGAATAAATGCGCCTGTAAGGGGGAGAGTGTCTCCATCCCGTCTTTGAATTTCTGGCACGGAGTTGCATTCATCATTTCTGGGTTCCTGCTGCATTATCGGCATTTGTCTCTGAAGGATCCTCATGTTTTATTAATTTAAAAAATGGATTCTCTTTGTTCCCGCCCCACTCCCATCCCCCTCCTCCCACACGCAAAGAAGCCAGCGTGTGCCATGTGAGTCTTTGTGTTTCTGCATCTCTTGCAAAACATGGAGTGTTTCCTGTGTCTCTTCTGTGAATTGACATAAATGCTGTTCGTTCTGTGCCTCATCCCGTTTCCAGGGTTCCCCACTCGGCGCTGTGCTTCTGAGCAATCCGCCCATGTTGCCATGTGTGCATCTGGTCCCGTTTCGACTGCATGGTGCCTCATGGGTCCCTTGTCATGGGATACCCATCCCCTTCCCTCTGGGCGAACAACCACCTGCTGCCCCCACTCCCTGGACTGGTGTGGGCAAGCCTTTCTCCGGGACTCAAACCTGGAATAGAGACCTAGGACATGGGTCACTCCTCTTCTTGATGTGACTAAGCAGTGACAGATTTGCACGTCTGCAAATTGGCCCTCCCACCAGCAGCTCTCGAGGTTCTGAAATCCCCGCAGCCCCCCCTACACCTGGCACTTGCAGCTTGTTCATGTTTGCAACCCAAAAGGATGCATGGTGACCCCACACTGCTGCTTCCACATGCGCTTCCCTGTTGCCTGACAAATGTGAGCATCTCTCCTTGAGCCCATTAGCCTTTTGGGTTTGTTCTTTCGGAAATTGCTGAGTTTCCCTTCCTGTTCTCTGGGTTGGAGATGCCTCGAATCCAGGTCCTTCTCTTATGTCTTGTGCACCCTCCTGAGTCACAGCCTGCTGCCCGCTGCCTTCCACCCACTGAGGGCTCCTTCATGCACACATCCTACCACCCCACCCCACTCCCATCCTTCTTGGCAAGAGGGAGGGGAAAGAAACCAGGGTACTGTCTTTGGGGACCTGATGCTAACTGATGGGGCTGGAGAGATTTCAGTACCAGGCAGAAATAGGCGCTGTGCAGGTCAGAATGAACTCTCTGCTCTTGTTAGTCTACCCAGAGCAGAGCTGTCCTGCAGGACTCAGCCCCATCCCTGTCTCCGGGAAGCCTTTCCCCACCATGCCAGCCTTTCCTCCTCTTTTCCCCTGAGAGTCAAGTCTCCCCCTCCAGCTCTCACCCACTGGGGCTGATTTCCTGGTGCCTTTGCCCTGTTCTGGACCTTGCTTGGGTTCCTCTTGCCCCTGTGATCCGCTTGGGCTTTTTCTGCACAAGTTTCTGGCTTTCTGTCCATGGCCTTCCTGGATCATGTGCTGGGCATGGGCGGGCTGGGCTGCTGGCACACAGGTGTGTGTGGAAGAGGGCACTGGCAGATATCCCTCCCCTCACATTCATGAGGATTTCTGTGAAGGGAGAAGCAGCCACATGAAACCCAAAGTCACATCGCCGTTTGTGAGGCCCAGGTGCCTGGCACCTGCTGGTCAGATAGGTGTCAAGGTGGCCCAGTCTGAAAAGCCATTGTGCATTCTTTCCTTTAGTGTCAGATCATAAAAGTAATTCCTCTTATCATGGACAAGTGGGAAGCTGTTTAAGTCAGCTTCTCATCCTGCAACCAAAGACCTGATAAGAGCAGTGTAGAGAAGGAAAAGTTTATTTTGGCTCATGATCTCAGAGATTCAGTGCATGATCAGCTGACTCCATAGCTCTTGACCCAAGGGGAAGCAGAGCATCATGGTGGAAGAGTGTGGTGGAGGAAAGCAGCTCAGGACATGCCAACCAGGAAGTAGATCAGAGCTCTGTTCACCAGGGTCAAAACATACACCCCAAAGGCATGCCCCCAGGGACCCACCTCCTTCAGCTACACCCCATAAATCTAGTTAACCCCTATCAGCAGATTAATGCACTGATTAAGTTAATACTCTCATAATCCAATCATTTCACCTGTAAACCTTCTTGCATTGTCTCTCACGTGAGCTTTTTGGGGAATGCCTCACATTTAAACCATAACTGCATTTTTAACACATCTTGGGATCATAATACATATCTAAGTTTGCATCTTGTTTTTATCCTTAAAAATAACATGCATGTCCTACAAATGGTCAGTAAGCACATAAAAGAATGTTCAGCATCATTAGTTATTAAGGAAAAAAATCAAACCCACACATGTCCTACTGTTTCACACCAGTAGGAGGGTGAAATGAAAAAAAAGTATTGGTTGGATGGGGAGAAACTGGAGCCCTTGTACATTGCTGGTGGGGAGGTAAAATGGCCAGTTGCTTTGGCAAAAATTTTGGCAGTTCTTCACAAAGCCAAACATTGAGTCACCCAGCACCCAGTACTCCTAGGGTAGACACCTAAGAGAACTGGAAACATGTGTCTACATAAAATCTTTTCTGTGACTATTCATGATGGTCAAGAGGAGGAAACAACCTATTATCCACCAACTGATGACTGGATAAATAAGACGTGGCATTTCTACACAATGGAAAACTAATGCCATAATCAAAAGGAATGCGCCACGTGCTAACCCTGAAGATATCATGCTAAGTGAAAGAAGTCGATCACAGGAGGCCACACATGTGTGAGTCCATTTATATGAAATTGCAGGAGTAGGCAAATCCCCATAGTAACATAAATGAGAGGTTTTCAGAGGCTGGCGGGAGAGAACTGGGAGTGACATCGAAGGGGGATTGCTTCTTTTTGAAGCAATAAAAGATCCTAAAGTTAGTAGTGATGGTCATCGATTCTGTGACTATACAAAAAAGATTACAGAATCATGTACTGTGAAAGGGTAAATTTTATGATATGTGAACTTAATCTCAATAAAGCTGTAATTAAAAAAAATAACTTGAGCTTGCTGCACAACATTCAGACATTTTTTTCAGCTACAGATTTGTAAACTCTATATAATGTTCTTTATTTAACCAATTATCATTTAGCAAAACTTTCTATTGGTGAAAATGCTCTCAATTTTTAAGTAAATAGCTGGGAAGATAGATTTTCTTGCCTACAATTTTGGTGTGCACCTTCAAAGAGAAAAAAAGTTCAAAATAAGCTTCAAGAATTTCAGAATAAATTCGAGACCTAGAATGCTTGAGGTAATGTGATGCATGTGAGAAGTCTTTTAACACCCAGGCAAATTGCCTCCCAGAAGTCAGTCTAGTGGATTCTCGCACAAATGGCGTAAGTGTGATAGCTTTTCTACATTGTTATTATCATTTAAAACATCTTTGTCTCTCTTGAGTTTTAATTGTTGGTAGAGATGTAAGCTGAGTGGTGTTAGTGGTTGGTGTTATTTTGCTTGGTTGGTGTTAGTTAATGATAGCAGTTAATTAGTGGGTAGCGGTTAGTTAGAAGTTTGTGTTAGCAGTTAGAGGTTGTTAATGAACATTAGTGGTTAGTTAGTGTTGTTGGTGTGAGCAGCTAGTTTATGGTAGAAGCTCTCAGTTTGTGAACTGTTCATCATCCCTTCCCTAGAGATTTCACTGTGTCTGCATGTCTACCTTTTGCTCCCTTTCAGTTTCACTTGGAATTTCAATTTCTTGCCACTTCTCTTCAATGGCGGGGATCTGTGAACAGGACCCTGTGATGCAGGGCCCTGGAAGATCCCTTGATTGGCAAGTGTTTCTTCTTCCAGGGTCTAGGCTTCCCCCATCTCTAGTAGGAGGGGATTGGTCAAGAGGAACATCTGAGGGATTTTCAGAAAGGATGCCGGATGGTAGGTTAGGTGGGCTGAGAAGAGCAATGCTCATCATGGCCACCAGGTGGCAGACTAGCTGCAGCCAAGATCCTTGGCTGGACCATAGTGTGGCCTGGATAAGGTCCTGACACTGGAGATGGACAGAGAACTCCCAGGGCTTGGCCTGGGGCTCAGCCAGCCTAAGGGGCTGGTGTAAGAAGGGGGTGCTGGTCCGGCTGGCATGGAAAGGGTGGGAGAGGAAGGAAAGGACTTCTGAGTCCTCTGGGTCTTTGTGCACTTCCACACAAACCTGCCCTCAGGTTCTGAAAGGAGAGAATTTCCCAAGGGCAAGGAAGGAAGGAACCAGCTTCCCTCTGGTGGTGCTCAGGGCTCCTCCACACTGTAGGTAGGGGAGGCGAGATAGAAGCGAGGGCTGCTGTGGTCTTGCAGAGCCCCAGGATGTTGGGGAGATCTGCCGGGTTGAGCCAGAACCCGGATGGAAGTGAGAACATGCATGTGGGGTGCAGAGGGTGGAGGCAGGAGCGGTCAGGGAAGGGTTCCTGGATGAGGGACTTGGGTTGGCAGGTGGGTCTTCAGCCCCCAGCGAGCCAAGTTGCACAGGGGACCTTTCCACCACCAGCTGGGCAGAAAGCAGGAATGTGGCTTTCCTCAGCTTGAGGAGTCCTGCTCGAAGGGTCTGGAAGGACGGTGGGCTGCAGAGCCAGGTTTCCTTCTTCCCCTCTCACAATATCCATTCCCGTTCGGGCTGCGGTCTGCTGGGCCATCCATTCCTTCATTGGTCATTTACTAAGTTCTAGCTCAGGAAACTGGTGCCTTGCTGGAGTCTGGAAATTCAGGGCTGTCACCCTATTTCAGGGGCTAAAGGTCTGATTAGGGAGGGTGTGGGGTCAATTTTATGTGC